>JAODKM010000108.1:9844348-9858204 GCA_026780845.1 Petrocephalus sullivani | reverse complement strand
GGGTGTCCAACCTTATACAGCCTATATACCAGGGGTGTCCAACCTCATACAGCCTATATACCAGGGGTGCCCAACCTCATACAACCTATATACCAGAGGTGCCCAACCTCATACAGCCTTTAAACCAGGGGTGTCCAACCTTATACAGCCTATATACCAGGGGTGTCCAACCTCATACAGCCTATATACCAGGGGTGCCCAACCTGAGAGTCACACAATTTGAATAATGGAAAGTGGCATATTTAATTTGGCACCATAATTAAGTATAGCGCTAACCGGTTGATTTAACCCCCCCCCCCCCCACCCCCCATCCCTGGTCAACAGCAAGATTGGGGTCTTTTGACAGGATATTCCCAGACTGCTTTTTGTTGCCAAATCCCCCTATTATTTTTTATGCTAATGTCTTGAAAATAATTCTTAGAAGAGACTGTTAATGGCTGGGGAACTCTGGTTGCAGATTTAGCAGAGAAAGTGCTACTCTGGCAATGTTATGAATGCATATGATATGAATTTCCGGAGGTGGCATAGGGGACTCAGTGGGTAATTCTGCTGCCTCACACATCGAGAGTTGAGGGTTTGAATTCCGCCCCTATTCCGTGTGGGGGTTGCTTATTCTCTTCTTGTCGTGATGGTTACCTCTCCTATCCGCCGCTGTAAAATTGCCCATTGTGTGTATGCATATACTGCAATGGATTGGCGTCATGTATAGGGTGCCTATGACCCATGACCCTGTGCTGAATAGGCAGGTAGCAGAAGATCACGGGGTGAATACAGGATCAGTAGTGTTCAGTGGTGTTAAGGATTGCTTTATTGTGAATTAGGTTTTGCATTGCAAACGAATCACTGCTTTTGGAATATGACCGTGTGGTCAGCTTGAGCTGAAAGAACAACGAGCTGTTCTGAAAGGGCAGTTGTCCTTACTGTCTGACTTGTTGTGCGTTGCGTTCTTTTCAGGTGGTCACTTTATGAATGAAAACTTTGTTAGCGGTTTCACAATAGTGCATTCAAACAACGGAAATGCTGCCTCATTACAGAGCTGTTAATGTGACACCCAATACTGCAGTCTATTCTCCTCCCACTACTAACATCTAATCAAAAGAACGGTCATATAATGCACACATTAATCTCAGTCACTGGAGACATAATCTATTTCCATTATCCCCGGATTTAAACACACAATTTACAAATGCTGGCCGGGGTCAAGTAGAAGAATCTTAGTACTGTCTCGGCCGAACAATGGGTGAATGGGGAAGGGCAATCAACATCTCAACTGTTCAGAAGTAAATCCAGCTCTGGAAAAAGCCACCCAACTGAACTTGGGAGCCGCGTTCGGTGGCACAATGAGCGAGCTGTTGTGTAATACCAAAAGCTCTGACTGTGTAATTAGGCTGCAGTCCCCGCGCAGGAAACCGCAGAAACGGAAAGCCTCTGCACCTGTGTAGGGGACAGTGCTGCGCTGCTGACGGATTATCCATGTTAATGAAACAAGAGCTCCCCAAACACCCTGCGAATACATCAGAATCACTAGCTAACACTCACTGCTTCAGTGCAACCTTATTTAGATGTACGGAGAGCGGAAATAGCCTGGCATTGCGACAGACAAAAACATATCCTCACATTTAACTATATAATGTCGATGTATCCATATGTAATAAAAGTACAAGTTATACATGTATATATTTGCATTTCCTTTACAGTAAACAAGTGTGTTGTTGCATGGTAGCCATCATCAGTGAAGCTGATATTAATATTATGTGCATTATTATTGTGGCATTTTTGTGTATATGCTTTTATTGTATTTTGCTGTGCATGCAGGCAAGAGCAATGCATATTCGAATTGCCCATGTGAGGACAATAAAATATCCGAAAAGTTATGAAGTTTCGAAAAAAAAGTTTTGAAAAGCTGAAAAGTTTCCTGTGAAAACGAAGTGGCGCTGGAACATATCTGGGGGGGGAATGTTAAAATTCTTGTCTTATGTGTATAGCGCCCTGCTGGGACCCTTCAAGGTTACCATGACGGCAGCCCTGAATCTATCCATTTTATCTAGCATTGTCTTCCCTTTGGGCTTTCACCTCCAATTAAAGTTTAATTTGAAGCAGCCAAGTGAAAGTCCAATGCCCCGAGGTACTCAAGCGGCGGCTTATCCCCTGGGAGAGCCTGTGCGAAGACGCTGGGAATGCTAACGGTGCCTGTGAGGCTAAGTCAGTCTCCGAGCAGCACACGCGCCGGAGGAGAGTACAGCTAGCACTGCGGCCTGCTTGTTCTGTTCCATTTCCTTAGGAATGGGAAAAATCCTGACAGTACAAAGATCAGCTGCATTGTTTGCATTCAGATTTCTCATCCGACTCTAGCCTTGTCTTGTCTTTTAAACCTAATAGATTCAAAAGATATACATCTGCAGGGTGTTGGAGACGTCAGGCTCTATCTTCTCTTCAGACACCACTAGATCATCTGGAGAAAGAGCTTCTTTGATTATATATGTCCAAAGATCTCATATGGTGCCACATCATTCCCTTTATGCTTTTTATATCTCTAACACTAAATTTATGATACATTATTGACACAATAAAGGTACTTTACTGAGTTCCAGAATTATATACGCAGCATTTCTTCCGGAATAAAAACCAGAACAGACAAACATTTTTCAAATGTTCATTTTTTTTTGCATGGAATGTCCTAACTGTACGAGGGAAACGGCCCCTCTCTGCCCACTGGAAGGCAGCTGACTGTAAAGCACAGACTACATTTTTCATTCTTCGCAGATAGATGAAGCTTCATAACTCCTCTCACTATTTTAACACAAACCACTACATCTCCACAGATAAAGTCCATCAACAATGAAGACACATGCCATTATTTATTCACAGTAAAGGACTGCATATTAAATTGGGTTATGCAATGCATGTAATGTATTTTTTAATAACCATGTTTATTAGTTTTCACAGCCTTTATTTTACACAACATTATAACCATACTTTACCCATTTATAATTGCCAACCCTAGGGTCTGCCATATATATTTTTTTCCAGTTAATTTAATTCAAGTTTTATTTGTTTGTTTGTATTCTTGCTTGTTTGTTTGTTTAATTCTCACTGCACATAACTGCAGACTTTTATTTTGACTTTTCCATTGGATCACACTGAGAACATGCAGTTTTGGGAGCAGTTGGGCACCGGAGTAGCTGCTGTGAGTTATTTTGGTTGTAAACCCTGACGGCATCCCCTTTGGTGCCCCCTCCTTCAGAAGTTAAACGTTTTGTTTTCCTCTAGCCGTCTGGTGGCTGCGGGAGATGTAGCCATCAGGTAAAGCCCTTAAAATCCCAGCGGTGAGTGACCCACCCCAGTGTGCTTTTAGAGGGTGAGTGTCTCACAGGCAGTGGTGAGTGACCCACCCTAGTGTGCTTTTAGAGGGTGAGTGTCTCACAGCCAGTGGTGAGTGACCCACCCCAGTGTGCTTTTACAGGGTGAGTGTCTCACAGCCAGTGGTGAGTGACCCACCCCAGTGTGCTTTTAGAGGGTGAGTGTCTCACTGCCAGTGGTGAATGACCCACCCCAGTGTGCTTTTAGAGGGTGAGTGTCTCACAGGCAGTGGTGAGTGACCCACCCCAGTGTGCTTTTAGAGGGGAGCTTCTCACAGCCAGAGGTGAGTGACCCACCCCAGTGTGCTTTTAGAGGGTGAGTGTCTCACTGCCAGTGGTGAATGACCCACCCCAGAGTGCTTTTAGAGGGTGAGTGTCTCACAGCCAGTGGTGAGTGACCCACCCCAGTGTGCTTTTAGAGGGGAGCTTCTCACAGCCAGAGGTGAGTGACCTACCCCAGTGTGCTTTTAGAGGGTGAGTGTCTCACTGCCAGTGGTGAATGACCCACCCCAGTGTGCTTTTAGAGGGGAGCTTCTCACAGCCAGAGGTGAGTGATCTACCCCAGTGTGCTTTTAGAGGGTGAGTGTCTCACAGCCAGTGGTGAGTGACCCACCCCAGAGTGCTTTTAGAGTGGTGAGTGGTGAGTGACCCACCCCAGTGTGCTTTTACAGGGTGAGGGTTTCACAGCCAGCGGTGAGTGACCCACCCCAGTGTGCTTTTACAGGGTGAGTGTCTCACAGCCAATGGTGAGTGACCCACCCCAGTGTGCTTTTACAGGGTGAGTGTCTCACAGCCAGTGTTGAGTGACCCAGCCCAGTGTGCTTTTAGAGGGTGAGTGTCTCACAGTCAGCGGTGAGTGACCCATCCCAGAGTGCTTTTAGAGGCATTGTTTTGTTCTAATTCTTGTCAAGGCATTCTGCCCGAAAAATTACAGATGTGTAATTCATCAATAACCCTGGAGAAGAGAGAGGAAGATTGGTGCATCAAGTGAGCATATGTGCCATCTCAGGGAACTACGTCATTGCTCAGAGCAGCGGTGACTCAGCCGTTGGTGTCACCATCTATTATAAAGAATAAATTTTTCTGGTTGCATTAAGACAGTCGCATTTGTCAGCTGTGTGAATTCATAAGTGACTGATCTCACAAGAGTGATGGTCAGCCAAACCTATTTGTGCAGTGAACTTCTGCGAGGACGCAAAGAATAATGCTGAATTATGTGTAATGGATCATTTTTCTCCCAAAGCGATTTATATTCAACCTTTGATTTGCTATGATGGTGCAGGAACCATATTGCAAAAACATTTTGACCCATTGGATCCATCCATCCATCCATCATCCATCATGGGAACCCCCCCCATCCCCCATTTCATCACCTGACATTACTGCTGCACGAAGTTGCAGTTAAACAAAGAAGATTAAACAGAGCATATGACCTGTGTACAAGCAGAACTGATCTAAAGTACTATTAAGAAACACAATATATTTTAATAACTTGAAAACAGGGGTACACCAATTATTTGAGTGTGTAAGTAGATGAATGGATAGATAGGTATATTTAAGCCTAATAATGGTAAAAAATTAGGCACGCTTTCCCAGAAGGCTCTTTTTGCCACTTACAAATGATAGTAACTAATTAATAAAAAAATATCTCTTTTATGCCTTGTTAGGGGTCTAAACCACATAGTGCATTATGTATAATTGTCTTTTAATGATTTACAAAGGGTTACAATCAAATTAAAGACCTGATTTTAAACCATTCATAAACCCTTTATAAGGGTAGTCTTACTGTAAAGCAGTACAAAAATGGTATTAAAAATACTCAAATTAAAATAAGTTTTTCTTTCACTGTTCTCGATGTTGGTAAACTCCAAATTAAATAAACACTTGCTGCTGCCCCAGTGTTAGTTGGCAAAGCACCCGGCCCCCACGCATGATATAAAAATGGCCCAGGTTAGCCCGTCCTGCACCGCGGCTGCTCCAGCTGTGATGTTTACAGTCACCGGGCCTCAGCAATGCCTTTCAGCAGAAAAGGATAAATCACAATAAACCAAACTGAGGAATTGAGCCAAACGAGTTATTTACTGACAGTATTTGGCAGTCTAAGAGCGACATAGCATTAGGATGGTGACTATGAGAAAGATACCAGCTTCCCGGTGCACTGTCAAGGAATGTTTCATCTGCCTGTTCTCCATAACTGGCAGTTTACTTTTACTAATGAGATTTTATTAAATTAAGAAATTAACTGCTGATAAGCTCATGTCACTTTTACAAGGAGATGTATACAATAATAATGAGTGTAAATAATCTTTGTGATATTGCTTATTTATGTTTAAATGCATTATCTATGTCCCAATGCAGCAGAATTTGTCTAAAGTGCCTATATGTATGCACCCTGTGATGGACTGGCATACTATCCATGGTGTACCCATTTCTCATTTGCAAACTCGTGGCTGACCCAGTGGCCTAATAGATAAGGCTTTGGCCTCCTATACCAGCATGTGTTGGTTCAAGTTCCATCTGCTTTTATTAAAGTAAGTATATCCATTAAAAAATAATGCTTAATTACATGTGTTAAGAGAACAGAAAGGATCTGTTGTTTTCAAGCCTGCCTATAGGTTCAAATCCCAGATAGCATGAACAAAAAATGTAACCCTTCCCTCTACTGTAAGTTGCTTTGCATGAAAGATAAAAGAGTTAAATGCAAATTCCCAGTGATGCCTGCCATAGGCCCTAGGCCCACCCCCCAAGACCCCCTAGTAGATGAACACTTGGAAGGTGTTCTCACACCAACCTTAAAACCTTGATGTTGTCATGTGTCATTGTCATGTATCAGCTATTGCACATAATTTAGATGCCAAGATGTCATAAAGACATCAACACACACTTGTTGAACTGGGAGTTTCTTATTATGCATACAGTGGTAATACTTTGATTTGGTAATAGGTACTGCTTAATCTTAACAGTAATCACATTCAGTACAAACTGCTTTAGATGACTGAAGAATTTTTTCTTTGTGATTTGGAAAAAGTTTTTACATAGATCCAAAAAGCTTTTTTTATTTATAGAGACGGTACTATTTCTTTAAGCATCAAGAAAATTAAGCATTAAGCATAATATAGTCCAAGATATTAATGAAATACAGATAACAGGGAAAGTCCCTAGAACATTAGGTAATGTTATTTAATGTTATTTAAAGTCAGATACAGTTCTTACTGTAATGAAAATGGAACATTATTTCCATATTATATTGTTCAACAAAGTTTCTGTCAATATTAGCACAATGACATTATTTCCTAAACATCCATCAGGAAAACTAGACATTTTAAATGTTTCTAGAACAAAAATTTGTTAGCTGGCTAAGGCTGTGTTTTTGCTCTGTGGGCAGAAAGGAACCGCAGTGAAATATAGTTTGTTAGCAGGTGGCTGGGCTCAGCTACCTTTCATTCTGAGTGCTGGGTAATCGCACTTCCTCTCTGATTAGTCAGAGGAAACGGGCCGCCCACCCACCAGGGCAGACAGCGTTCAGGGCAGCAGTCTCTACAGCATGACCCCTAAATCACCGTCCTGGGCCGTGTCTATAATCAATCATTCCCCACGACTCAGTCACCTCCAAAAATATACACAGTTGCTGACACACAAATTAAGCTTCACATCCAGGCTTTTGGGGAAACTTAAGTAGTCGTTCCCAAGAAGAGTGGTGTTCGTGCCACAAAAGACGTAAACACATCCATTCGAGGTCATGGGACTTGCAGCTGCTCAAAGGACACACACGAACCGTCGGCAAGGTGATGTTGATGCACCTCATCACTCCGTAAGGCTTGACCGAGGTATGCTTGACCATGGCAATTGTACATTTTAAGAAGTTTAAAAAATTCGTAAATATCCTTTCAGCTGAAGGCTGGAGTTCGACAATAAATATTTACATTACAGAAAAGCTGTTTACAGCTCAATAATTCTAAGTGAAAAACATAATCAGGATCTCACATATGTGTCTTTTGAAGCACATAAACCACAATAAAAGTTCGATAACTTGCAAGAAATCTTATTTTATAGTTGAACACAACATACTAAGATAGGATCCGTTTTATTCATTTATTCAAGTCAAACAAGACCGTCAAGAGACCCAAGATAAAGATGTGATTTTTATGGTTATTTCTTATTATATAAACATTTCCCACATTATCGCTATCTCTCACTGGTCTACCAAAAAAATAACATCTTTTCCAAGGTTCACAGGGTGACAGATTGTAATTCCCAACAGACCCTAACAGGATCAGACCACCTACTTGCTGTGGGTATAACGGGTGTTTTATATATGTGCAGAGAGAGCCACACATGTTTGGAGAGACCTAGGGTGCAGAGAGGCCAGCGGTCTTCATGCGCAGATGAGACGCTGTAATATATCTCTGCAAGTTTTACCATGTCTACAACGTTCCTGAGAGACACAGAGGACACATAACTTGGATTCCTTACTTTAATGCAAAAAGTACTACGCCCATTTTGCAAGAGGCGCTGTCTCACTCTGGGATCTCGTCTAAAGGGAAATCTGTGCTGTCAGTACCTGTTTGAAAAAGCATCTCCCTGAACCTGAATGACAGAGAGGAATCTGTTAACAAACAGAAAAATGCACACGGTTATTGTGCTTGAGCTATATATAGAAATGCAGTGAAAAGGCACTTCAAGAAATCAGTGCGATAAGTGAATGGGGCCTTGAATTTGCTTCACCAGGAAACACTGAGATATTTCTTCATTCTGAATAAGTTTAAGATACAATCTGTTATCTTGTGTTTTTATCCCTTACAGTTGAACTTACAGCGAAGTGCTGTTATAAGGCTCTCTCTCTCTGCCGCACGAGGAAGGTGCCGGTTTGCCCATGGCGGGCATGGCAGCATGTTGCATTGACGTTAACTGATCACAAGACAGGCAGAGGCTTGCAGGTCTCTATCTTCTCCATGGCAGTTATTGCGCTAAAATATTTTTATAGCAATACAGGAATGAAGGGCAGAAGCACGTGACGTTCCGCGATTTTCCCCCGGCCGATCTACGTATGGCTTTTATTATGTTAAATGCAGTATTGTGTGTTTGGGGTTGCAGGCACAGGCAGGAACCGCCACCACGAATCACCTGCAAATCACCAGGAGCACCCATACAGGTAATTTCCCACTTTAGACCCAGGAGCCGGGAAGAAATGGTCTCAAGACATCAGGGACAATTTATAGTGGGCACATTTCGTGGAACAGATTAGCCAGATACCAGAGTGGGCCTCAGGATGAGGTCAAGTCTACGGAGGGTAGGATAGAATAGGACATTCATTTGTACCATTAGTCATGGGCGAGGGACAGGTGTGATGAATCAGCACGGCTCAGCATGCCTTAATGAATCTTGCGTTCACCAAACACTTCTTTTTATAGTCTATTACCAGGCAAATCGATGAGCTGAACATGTAGTGGTTAGAAGGGCGATGGAGGGCGAACCTGCCTTAAAGTCACATTCATCCTTATGCTGTATGGTGGCCACATGGCCTGGGCTGCCGTCCATATGCACCCTAACTCCTGAGCCTTGAGGAATGGTTCGAGACCATAGCTGCCTCAACTGGGTGAACAGATGGATGGATCAGTGGATGCTGTTTTAGTGAAGCTCTGGGATTGTATCTCTGAAAGTGAAGATATAAATGACGCAAGACTTAATTCTAACTAAAAATCCTTTAGGATGAAACTCTGTGCATTTGTAATCAGGGCCAGGTCTATACAAGACAATTGCCTAACATTTAAATGACCTTTTTAAAAGCATGTATCTGTGCAATTCAGCTTGGGTACAGCAAAAGCCGAAAGCAGGAGGCTCCATTCCCAGGGGATTTTCTGTATTAGACTACCATCGACCCCTTATATAAGTATCCTTATACATGAGCAAATTATTAAACTATTTTTCTTCAGTCAATTTCAAAGAAAACACGCTTAACTTTTTTTAAATTATGATTCAGTATAATATTTTGGACAAAGCGGGTGACTCTGTGGGCAGAGCTGTTGATTCATACGTGGCTCCTGGATTTGGGGGTCCCTCCGCTGTCTTTGTGTGTGTGTGTGTGTGTGTGTGTGTGTAGCGTTTGGAAGCTCTCGCCGGCTCACATGGGCCTCCTCCCACAGACAGCAGTTACGCTAATTGGTGTCTCCGAGTCGCCCATGGAGTGTGATTGTTCTGCCTGGGAAAATTTCCAGGTGACCCTAACCAGGGTAATCTTCTAGAAGATGGATGACTGACCGAACGTTCTTTTAAGTCCTAAAAAAACAGCACAGTGTGAGAAAATAGCTTTAGTATAGCATAGCTGCATTTAACAGTTTTGTTACTGAAGTCCATGTGAGAACAAGCAAGTACATATCTTCATTTACAAGGTTACCACCATCTTGTTACGACATTCTGTGGTTTGGGTGTCACTCCAGTTATACTGTATTTAGACAAACACCTCGTATTCACGCCCATGGATGATATCCTCGCCTTCCCAGCATGCATTGCTCCACTCCCCTTTCTGCAGCCTCTGAGGAGCAGGGGGCCGGTGCACAAAGGCCCTGTGTGGGCAAGCGGGGCCAGCTGCTTCTGCGGCGGGGGCCCCCCGAGGGCCCCTCGGGGATCAGCGTGTGCCTGCCGCTGCCCAGCTGTCATCCCAGGAGAAGCGGCCGATTAAGGCGATAACACTTGGCACCCTGTTCAAAGTAAAGCTCCAGCAGCTCGTCCGTTTTTTTTAAACGGATTGCCTTTGAGTTACAGTTTACAGCAAATTATGTTTATGCGGTTTTAAGCCTTTTGTGATAAATATTTGCAAATTGAAATACACATTCAATTATTATTCTGGTGTTCACATGTGACTGGAATTTTTTTTTCCCGACAAGAACAGATGCAGCTGATGATCTTCCATAACTGACTGTCCAAAACTGGGTTGTGGTGAGTCTGGAGGTTTTCCCAGAAGGGGCCTGCACTCAAGGTAGGGCCGGTCCTAAATGATGTGGCCCCCTTGGCGAGCATCACAGGCAGTGAAACTGACTGGCATGTCGGTGCCCCCTCTGAACCTGGTGCCCTAGGCAGACACCTATGTCACATGTAGGATTGACTGGTCTTGGCCCACTGGGAACAACCAGGCCAGAGTGGCATATCATGGGCAGTTCAGAGACTCACCTGACAAAGATTCACCTGCATGCTTTAGGCCTGTGAGAGCAAACTCACATAAACATCACATCAACATAGAGATGTATGGGGACACCCCTCTTAATCATTGAATTCAGGGGTTTCATTCAGACCCATTGCCACAGGTGTATAAAATCAAGCACCTAGCCTTTCAGAGTGGCAGCTGTTAGAGCTGCAAAGGGGAGACCAGCTCCAAATTAAGGCCCATGGATTTATAATGGAATGTCATGAAAGTTCCTGTAGGTGTAATGGCCAGGTCCCAGTACTGTTATTCATAGAGTGTATTTAGCAGATGCTTTTGTCCAAAGAGACATACAAATGAATACGTGAGAACCTGGTGAAGCAGTGTCCTTCGGGTTAAGGGCCTTACTCATGAAATTTGAAGCACCGACCATCTGATCATGGCCACACAGTCTTAAACAGCACAAATCTGCTCCGTGGGGCCAACACACAGAGCCAGGGGCAGGAGTCAAACCCAAACCACCTGCAATTCTCCAATATGCAAATAAAAGGCTTGAATCTGTAGCTATAAATCAGAAGTCCGCTTGTCCCTCCATAAGGAGCCGTAATGTGATGTAACTGAACAGCAGGGTGATCCAGAAACCTGGTTTTGTGATGTTCTGATACTTCTTGCAGCCTGAAGTATTGAGCTGTACATTACGGCTCAACATGGGCTGTACATTAAGCTGAGGCCCAAAAGCATACCTGCCGTCTGTAGCCTCCCTACAGAGAATAATAATGGAGCATTATATAAACATTGTGTTTGTTATTCTGTGCTGGCTATAGCAGTGAAGTGCATGGGTGGCCCTTCAGGAATTTGCAATCTGCGCACAGGAAAGGTTGAGCATTGCCATTAATAACCATGACACAGATGTTTGACTCCGCATGTGAACTCCCTTTATCACGGATAAAAGTTTGACCGGAGCATTATGAAAGCAAGCACAGACATGACACGGTTCCTTCTTATCGGCGGCCTGAGGAAATTCCAGTGGAGCTGGCCAAGGATGCCAGCAGGAGATGCAAATAAATAAGCCACAATACGCATGGAGTATAAGAAACATTCTTATATTACACAGCCGTAAAAATATGTGGCAATAAAGCACCCATTGTGGGCTTATCGCTTATCGCGATGGGTGGATCAGGGGACAAACACATGCGGCTTTGAACTTCAGAGCGTGTTTGTTTATGTCAAGTTTTCACATGCTTAGGAATGACATCATTGCTTTCCCGCGACAGAAATTAACCTTGACTTTTTTCTCAGTAACCTGATACAAAATATGCGGCCCTTCTTTTCCTGGTATAACGACTAGTAAGTTGTGCAAAATGTCAAGAAGTCATCTTTAGGCTCGCTGGCAGAGAGCTGACACTATATAAAATATGGAATAGAATACAATAGAATAGAATAGTGGTACTTTATTCATCCCCATGGGGAAACTGTCTATTCACTCATTCCATCCTGCTCTCCATGAGACACACAGATAGGTACACAGGTCAGAACAAGCCTGGCAGTCACAGCGCCCCTGCAGTTAGGAGGTAAGGGCCTTGCTCAAGCATTCTATTGCATATTACCATACTATTTACATAGGCGCTTAGTTTACATCTATTTTAAGGGAAGTCTGAATATGGGACAGATAGGGTGGCTGTTAATGACACATTAACGTATCTGGTGGTATTCATTCAGACTCAGAATGATGAAAGTTACTCGATGAACATTTCTGGGCGGGTCGGTCCAAAAAAAAGAATTGCATGAGAATCGTTTCATCTCTATTTTAAATTCCTTAGCATCTAATCAGAATTACTTAGTCCAGTAAATTGTCCTACATATTGTATAACACACTCTGTCTCAGTTAGAGTACATTGCCCTGTACTGTATGTGTCACACATATTTTATGTTATCCTATTTCAAGCAATTTTACACCATTAATATTGGCACCCTCAAAACTATAAACAATATATACACAATACATGGATAACAGTATTGGGGCACACCACTTAGTCATTTAGTTCAGATGTTTCTTTCAGACCCATTGCTATAGTTGTGTAAAATCAAGCAGCTTGCCACGCAGGCAAGTTTACATTTGTGAAAGAATGGGTCATTCTGAGGAGCTCAGTGAATTCAAGAATGGAACAGTCATTGGATGCTACCATTGAAATGAGTCAGTTCATGAATTTTTTTCCTTCCTAGATATTCAAGGGACAATTGTAAGTGGTATTACAGCCAAGTAGAAGCATTCAGGAACAACATAAACACGTAAAGTAACAGAGTGAGGTCACCAAGTGCTGAGGCGTGTGTAAGTGTGTAAAAGTCATCAACACTGTCGATTCAATAACTGCAGAGTTGCAAACATCCTCTGACATTAAAACCCCAGCACAAAGACATGGTGCCAGGAGTTTCTTGGAATGGGCTTCCATGGCTAAGGAGCTGCATGTAAGCCTCACATCACCAAACGCAATGCCACAGTATGCCTCCATTGAACTCTGGAGCAATGCAAATGTGTTCCCTTAGTTCCAGTGATGGGAACTCCTAATGCTTCAGCATACCAAGACATTTTGGACAATTCTATACTTCCAACTTTGTGGGAACAGTTTGGGGAAGGCTCTTTTCTGTTCCAGCATGACTGTGCCCCAGTTCATAAACAAAGTCCATAAAGACATGATTGGGTGAGTTTGGTGTAGAAGAATGGCAGACAGAGCCCTGACTCAACCACATCGAACACCTTTGGGATGAACTAGAGCGGAGATTGCAAGCCAGACCTTCACATCCAAGTGCCTGACCTTCTGAATGAATGGGCAAAAATTCCCACAGATGCACTCCAAAATCTTGTAGGGACCAGCTCCATATTGATGCTATGGATTTAGAATGGGAAGTCATAAATGTTCCTGTAGGTATATAGGCCAGGTCTCTTAATACGTTTGTCTATATATATTTATATATATATATATATACAGTGTTTGTGTGTGTGTGTGTGTGTGTGTGTGTGTGTGTGAGTGTATGTGTGTGGATGTGTATACATATAAAAGCCCTACCCAGAGGTGGGAAGTAATAGCACTAAGCACAACGCCCCCCCATATATATGACTAGATATATAGCAACTCTTAAATCACAGAAGTCAGGCAGTTAACAGGGACATGAAGTAATATAATACACATCTGTGTCCTCAAAATCCATTAAAGACAAGAATGTTGGTAACACTTTACTTGAGGGGCCACAAATAATGCAGTAATACCTGCTTAGTAAATGCAATAATTAACCATTAACTATGCGTTACTTCATCATTAATTAATGATGACGATTCATGTATTCTTTGCAGGAACTTCATT
>JAODKM010000108.1:9824133-9835074 GCA_026780845.1 Petrocephalus sullivani | reverse complement strand
AGTGTTTGTGTTATGTTGATTTAGTTTTTTTTATATAAAAAAAAAAAAAAATATTTTTTTTTTTTTTGGTTTGTGTTGTGGTGTGGGGTGTGTGGGGGGGGGGGGGGGGGGGGGGGGGGGGGGGGGGGGGGGGGAGGTAATATATGTAGCGCTGAGTGAAGAAATATCTAATCATTGGTCATTCCTTTCAGCGGTAGCAGAACAGCCATGAGAGATGAGAGGTGGAATAGAGATGCATGACTCATCACTGTTCTAGTCACACTGCCCGCATTCCGCATTGAAAGGTCCTTATTGAAATGACCGATGGACTAGCATGGTCCTTCCCTGCCCTGTCAATCACCGTGAACCTTAACAAACAGCACAGAGAAGTGAATGTGCTCACTTGATAATGGGTGCATAGTAATGTTCTTAGGTTAATTTTGGGTAATTACCGCTGACTGATGCATATTGCGGTTTTACATTTATATGGCACTAATGGATATTCATACTAATTGTCCCTTTCAAGGATAAAAGCAGAGGCCATATTGAATGAAGGTTTCTCAGTAATTAGGCTTCATTTCTATGTTTGGTGGTGAGACCTGTTTCGTCCGTCTGCGATGTTAGATACTTGAGTGCGCAAAATAAGTTAAATAAGGTTCCTGGCAGAAGCTGTGTTACTGAAGGTTGAGCCCAGCCTAAGGCTCAGAGAAGGTGGAGCAGAGTCGTTCTGTGGGGGGTGAGGAGTGTGCCCTATTCGGAAACTTGCAGGAGCATTATGGACAGGGGTGGAATGACTGGTGACCTAGTAGATGGTATGTGCAGCTTTTATTTGCTTTTTCCAGCTGTACATCGGCACACAGATTCCAAAAGTGATTTTGTCCTGTCTTTGACATTTAAATAACTTTAGCTAAGATTTTTTAATTTTACCTTTTTCCAAAGTTGTAATGTCAGATGCTTTGTACTGATATATTAGTTTAGTTGGGTAATAGATTCTATGCTCTTGAGTGTTTAATCTTGCAGGGGTGTGCATCTCATGTTACAACAGTCAGTCTGGGTGTTTAGCTTTATGTTTTGAGGATGGACACAAAGAAATTCTTCTTTGGTCTGTTTTTCTTTGAAAAAAGGCTGCTTCCGTTTGTGAGAATAGACATCCTATTGGCTTTTGTATGACTTTGTGTCTTTGAACCAAAAAGGGCTCTGTGCTGTCTGGACCTGGTCCAGTGTTCCAATAGTATGTCCAGCCAGCACTCTCAGGCATGCTTTTCCAACCCAGTTGCAACCTTGGAACTGAGGAGGGTTCCATTGTTGTCTGTTCCTGTACATCATTGGTTGAATTTGGGGATTTGTTGTTTTCGTTCACAAGGAAAAACCCATTTGGTTGGTGGTGAGAGAAAAACATCAAGGACAGGCTGATATTCTGCAAAAAGTACAGGGATTGGACTGCTGAGGACAGGGGTAAAGTCATTTTCTCTGAAGAAGCCACTTTCCAATTGTTTGGCGCATCGGGAAAAATTATTGTCTGGAGAAGTAAAGGTGAGCAGCGTGTCATAAGGCGAAAGTGATAACTAAGTGGCTTGTGGAATAAAACACCAAAATTTTGGGTCCACGGCTAGGAAACGCCCGAGACCTTAACCCCATTGAGAACTTGTGGTCAATCCTCAAGAGGCAGGTGGGCAAACAAAACCCCACAATTTCTGACAAACTAAAGGGATTGATTATGCAAGAATGAGTTGCCATTGATTGACACCATGCCAGGGCGATGTCTTGAAAATGAAGGGCCAACACAAATATTGACTCTTTGCATAAACATGATGTAATTGTCAATAAATGCCTTTGGAACATATGAAATTCTTGGAATTATACTTCAGTACACCATAGAAACATCTCTCAAAAAGATCTAAAAACACTGGCACAGCATACTTTGTGAAAACCAGTATTTGTGTCATTCTCAATACTTTTGGCCATGACTGTATAATCATATGATCTTTAGTTTAGTTCATCAGTGAAATTTTGACTTTTGTTCCTAATCAGGGCTGTGCTTTTTTGTCCCTAGGTCACCAGAGTCTTGCCTCCTGGCTGGTTCCTGTGTCCTGTTACAGTCTAGTCAGTAGACTGTATCTTATGATATTTTGTTTTGCAACAGACCATCTGACTGAAGAGCAGGCAGCTGGGTGGGATGGCGTGCTTCAGGTCTTCTCTCTGTTCCATGTCAGATTTTTGAGCAAATGAAATGAGTTCACTGCAGTTCACTGTAACATTATGTGCTACTATGCGTGATAAATGCCAACGCTACAAATACATGTATCAACGTTAATAAAAGCTTATCACTAGCCACATTACACACAAAGCAAGATGCAACGCATATAATAAAAGCAAAGACAACATATTAAAAAATCTTATATACTTCTATGACCCTAGTCCCCACCTAGTCAATGCCTCATTGAACGAACTTGCTGGGATCATATGGGTGTGTGCACATCTGCCACAGAAGTTCTTGGTGCCTTGCTGAGCTATCCGAACCACAAATCTGAAAGAAATTCTTTAAAAATGGAGCAATTGAGCTGGGTGGGTCAGGTGCGAGTCTGAACTCATTATATGAGCCATTTATATGTTTTGTTGACGCAAAACCCAACCACAGGAGGGAAAATAACGAGAGAGTGGTGGGGATGCTTGGCTGTCAGCTCTCTCCTGAAACCCACTCGCGGTCTGCCACTGACTTCATACTCACTGATCATGATCGAAATTTTGCCTGACAGGTTAAGACAGGATAATTTAGTTAGAGAGACTGTTTATAGTAAGGGTGAGAGATATCCCATCATAATGAGTGTATGCAGTTCAATGGCAATCTCCATTTCTGACACACTAATACAGCTATAAGACATTAAAATTAACCATACTATTGGAAAATTATATTTAAAAAATCCATTCCTACATTCTTTCCACTAGCTTGTACTGTAAAGAAAAAAACATTACTGATATATATCGGATTATTATGTGATTACGTTTCGTCCTGTGATTACTGATCCCTATCTCCTCCTTCAGTGTTTAACCTAGAAACTCTGTTCCGCCCCACAAAAGTTCCACCCGTTAAGGGGAAGTCTGCTTGGGCTTTGCTTTTTGATATGCCTCCCACATCCCTCTTTTTCATCCCTCTCCCCAGAGAGTCCAACCTTTCTTTCGTAGGCTGGGTGTCAGCATCCACATAATCGCGCAGGTTACAGTATGCGACGGCCGACTCACTCTGTCGGGCGCAATCACATTGGCCTTTTCTAGCCTGAAATGCTTCCCTAGTTACTTTTACTACCACTAATGCTATTTTGTTTAAGTTTATTATTGCTAGCATGTATCTATAAAGAAAGTACTTTAGAAATAATGTAATGTAATGCATTGATTATCATATCGTCTCTGGAGCCCCCAGTGACTTCAGTGTTTTATTAAAATAAGTTATGTTCATTTTGTCTTTTTCCAGAAATATCAAAGAGATATTTGCCCTAGTAACAGTCCCCAGGAGGCTAACAGCTTTAAGAAGCAAACAGCGCAGTAATTATCCACAAGCTCAAGGCCTCTGCTTAAACCACATGGTGAACACAACTTCAAAAGTTCCCTTGGAAACAAAAGCAATGAACGTAGACAAATACTCTGATGTCGATGACGTGATTACTGCAGCCACTTATTGATCCAAAAGCTGTCTGTTCTCTTTTAGTTAATCAGCTGTTCATCAGCCTGAATTATTGAAGCATATATGAACTATATACGTCCTTTTCTTATTGGCCTGCATTATTAGACTCTAGGCACTGTGGTTCATTGTGACTGTACAAGTGCAATGTACAATCACAGTGAATTTGTTATCTGCCATCCCTATGCTGTGTATTTCAGAGGCTCATAGTTAATGTTCAAATAAAACATTGATTGAGTACCGGGCTGTTACAGAACCATTAGTCAAGCTTTTCGCTTCCAGTTTTTATCCACTGTTAACTCATTTGGTGTGGTGGATTCCAAATGCTGACTTCCCAGCAATCCATCTAAAACCTGAATGAATAAAGATCTTATGAAAAAAATGCTAATAAATCGGAAACAGAGTGACGTCCCAAAGCAAATGTCTTTTGATTGAAACTGACATCTCATACCCAGAATGCCTTGGGTGCACATTTTGAACAGATCAAATCAAACTTAATGACAATCTAAAGCACACTGCTGAATTCTGGGAAATTACAAATATTGAATGGATTTTCTTGAAAACCTCAATATAAAATAAATAGCTCTGCACCACAATGGAGCATCAGTTCAATTATGCTGAAAACTCTGTCAACAAATTACAATTTGAGTCATGAAAGAATGGAAGATATATGACTATAAGATGCATATTTAGATGGATTTTTAGAATGTTCGCAGTTACGGAATATCAATTGGTAACTTTTAATAAAGCCGGTTGTGGCTGACACGTGCTCATATGGAACATTGCCGCACCTGCACAGATTATTAGCTACCAGACCTGAAGTCACAAAGAGAAAGTGTACTTCCAAGTAAGAGAGATTTATGTATAGTAATATAAAGTAGTTCAGATTTAATCAGGATTTAAATATTTGACGACGTGACACAAAGGTTCAAGATACAAATTCAAAGATTAAAAGATTAATCACTAAAAAATGTTATGTTAACACACAATGGTAAAGCTAAATATATTTTATAGCAATAATGAAGGCAAGAACTGCATAGCTCTTCAATTATGCACACTAATGTATGAAAGGAAGTAGCTGACTATATGAGAAAATGTGCTTACTTAAAGTAAAACTTTTCGATATTTTATAAAGAAGGGCCAATTAAATATATATATTTTTTACTGTTTTTAAAACAGAACTTCAGTTTCACATGTTTGACATTTCTGCTTCATTATTAATAGAAACATCTTTGTTGTTTCCCTCCAGTATGTTTGAGAATACTTTAAAAAATAAATCACCTCCCTTAAAAAAAATAGATACAACATTATAAATGACTGAATACGTTAAACTCCCACGAGCCACGAATCATGCAAATTGTATACCTGGCCCGTTGTTAGCCTTGCCTCAGCGAAGCATTTCTGTATATCAGAGCGGTGTTTGGAAAGGGAGGAGTTTATTTTGACAGGTGTGAGGGCGAACGGATTTTTCTCCTGAATCCAATGCACACCAGAGGCTGCAGTAGTTTTGCTTCTGTGAGTTTTCCTCAGTGCGACTGCAAACTGCCACTGTATTCCAGCGTGGGTGGAAAGCTACAGGCGTAACACAAAGCAATCAAGATCCTCCTTCGGACTTGTGGACTCATTTTTGGTGTGAATTATTTAGCCAGCTGTGTGGCGCATACCGCACCTAATGACAGAAATTACCAACAAAAAGATGTACATGCTATTTCCTCCTATCCTTCCGCATAAATACCGTTACTGGAATATTTTTATTGCTCATGCATTGTACGACTCAATTTATTATACACATGACTGGCACAAATCATCCTGATACGGAATGACATGGGTAATGATAATAAATAATGACCAATAATGAGCCTGGGGATTAGGTGGACAGAGCCTAGATGGGAAAGCAGTATAAATGTGGAACTTGTTCCTCACATGCTATTTATCTTTGACTTCCTGTCTTTGAATACGTTCCTCACAGAAGGGACATTTTATGGCTTTACAGGGAAATGTTTTACAAGGAAATAATGTGTTCTGTGTGAATGGGGGTGGTGGGGGGCGGTGTATTTTCCCCCCGCGCTCCACAGCACACAGAACATGAAGCATGAAGTGAATGTTGAGGTCTCTGTGCTCTGGGAGTGTGAGCAACGAAGCCCCGAGGCTTTACGCCGCAGTCGCCTTCGCTATCTCGCTAGCTGCCGTTCGCCAGTTTGGGGAGCCGTCCAAACCGTCACACAAATCAAAGCGGAGACAAAGGACGCGAAAGGAGACTAGGAGAGAGCGGACGGTAGGAGCCAGAAACCCGGGAGACTTGCTTAACAACAGGGGGCCGCCATCCAGGGGTCTAACTCAGAAGCTGAAAGCATTTCACAAACATAAAAAGACAAACAGACCACTTTGTTCTTTTTTGCCTTTTACAGTATCGAGCTTTTGAACCGATTTACAAAAGAGGAAAAGGAAAAGCTTGTGAAGCACTAATTAATGGCCTGGGGCAGCAGCGGCACGCAGTCCGCATGGCCATGCATTGTCTAACAGCCTGAGAGATGCCGGTAAGCTTACGCTCAGGGTTACACCTGCAGCCGCTTTCAATGCCAGGGAATGCGGCTAAATTGCTCTTCTAGGGGAATCATTGACTTTTAAGATATTTTTGGATGCAGATCCTTCATTAAACAGAACACAAATAAAAGAGCACACGTTTGGAAGCTGCAACAGACCAGATCTCTGGCCATTGCTGTGTGTTTACCTCACTTCAGTCACACAAATGCTGCTTAAGAAAACAAATAAATGAATAAAATCCCAGCCAATCCAGACCCTTCAATGCCCATTGTCAATTTATTTACTAAACTTTGATGGTAGGTCCTGCTGTCAGTCATGTGCCTCACAAATCAGGGTTTTCTCCATCTGGCTCTGTACATATGTGACATCCCATCATAGACTGTAAGTATGGCACGGCCACAGAGCATTCATTTTATATTTGGGTGTAACATATAATATTACACCTCCTGCCAGCCGCAACATCTCTCTGAACACCTCTGTGTGTGTGTGTCACGTGCTTTTCTGCAGTATAAGTATCATTTAAGATTTTCTCCTTTGCCACAGGAAATTAATTCTTTGATATATTGGCTGTTGACATCTCAGTAAATTGGAACAGCCATGAATCTCACTGACTCTGGGCAGCGTTGGCTCAAAGTCAGCCTTGTTCAAAACAACCTGGGATGACAGCATATCTTAAAGGCTTGTTTTTAATGCAATAAGCTAATGTTGATTGAGTGTCACGCCATATAAGAACTGGTATATAATAAAAAAAATTAATAGTTCTTTTCCAAGCGTGATACATTGTCTGGGAAAGTGAAAGGCTGAATGTAAATAATTATTTCTACTTTAACTGCAATTACAAGCATTACAGTGTTTTTTCCAGCTTTCCAAACACCAGCTTGTAAGTTGCTAAGCTTTTGGACATTCTTGCCGCAACAATGCACTAAGAAGGGTTTTAAGTTTATTTCTTCTCAGAAATTTAATGGATTTTAATGATCTTGTAAAGTGACTGGGATCCAGCTGATGAACACAGTGGATTTTTAATTTTTTCTTTACTGGACTAGTCCAAAAAAGGCTTATTTGTTTACCCAAAGTCATGCTAAATTTTCTGCGGAACCTTGGAAAACAGAAAAGTGCTTCATTTAATTTGTTTGTAAAATTAAGTATTCTACAGAAACAGGGGAGGACATGCTGGCAGACTACTGGTGCATTCTGGTTTTATACTGCATTACCTATGGGGGGGGAGGCACAAATAATGGCAACAGGCAACAATATATTACAATCAAGGACCCAATAAAGAGAAGGACCAAGCTTTGCCTTCAGAGAAGCTATAATACATCATGGAGTGCTGACAAACACGTCCTGCATGGCGTGATGGGATATTGGGCCATTCTTCAAGAAGAAAAGTCCCTCCATCCGTCCAATTCCTTAAGGGATGAAGCAGGTGGAAATGTGCTTGGAACATTTTGAACCAGAACTTCCCATAAAGGTTCAGATCTGGTGAGTGGGCCAAGAAGGAGTTTGATTGGGCCATTGAAGGCGATTAACTTCATCCCGGTGTTAATGGGACCACTCTTGAATTAGTTTAGCAGTTTATTTGGGGGTATTATAATTTTTCAATGTGGGAGCATCGTGAGTTAGGAGTACAGGGTGTACCCAGTCGGTGAGCGCGGCAGTGTAATTTATTCTTCTGACATGGTGGAGACACAGACACGATGGATGTCCCTAATTGTCTCAGGAAGCCTCTGCTTGTGTCTGTGGCGGCTGTGGGATGGATCTGCTTTCGTCTGTCCTGGCTTTCCGCACGCTGACCACTCTCACCACAATCTGCTCGGCTTTCAGCAAAATAACGACTTACAAGAAAATTATGGGCGGAAAATTGCAATATGGAAACTGGAATACACATTTATGGGGTCCAAATGAAATATATCAAAGTACGACATAAACTAATACAGACATTAAAATCAAAGTGTCTCCGTTTGTAAAATGGAAGCTGCTGTTCTGTGTGGGTTGCGCCCTATAGTCTGGATGTCACTGGGTTGTGTCTGCTCTGTGTTCCATGAATGGGATTTTTATAGGTGTAGAAAATAATGCTGTAAGGGAGTGGCACTGCTATCCAGACATTGTTTCTCTTGCCACTAGACATGATGCTCCTTCTATTAGCAGTAATGCTAAGTTTGGGTCATTGCGGGTTCAGCACTACACTCTGTGTTCAGTAATGCTTTACATTAATGGTACTTTCATAATGCCTTTATAATGCATTCGTGGAACATTCTGTGCACCTTCATAATGCATTCATAAGTTGCATGTAATTATACCTTAACATCCTAACGTAGATTTACAGCAAACATTATATGATAATAACAAACATTATAATTGTATAATCATATTATGTTTGTTAAAATTTTAGTTATGTTAGAATGTTAAGGAATACTTACATGCAGTTTATGACGGTCCTATGAATGCATTATGAAGGTGCACAGAATGTTCTATGAATGCATTATGAAGGTGCAGTTCATGTAAAGCATTGCCATGTGTTCAATGGCCATTAGCTGGAATAGGTCCAAATAGGCATGGAGTCTTGGTGCCAGACAAAGATATGAAAGTATCAGTATCAGAATTTGAGGGAATGAAGGCAGAAAATGTCCCTCTAAAATGAATGTTGTAAAACTACAGAAAGTACAAATTATCCAGCAAAATTAGGAAGTTGCTGTCCACCAAAAATAAACAGCCGCTATGAGCAGCGGAGGACCATCAAAGCCACAGACTCTCTGCTGTTATATTAATCCTGGTTTTTCCCACCAAGGAAGGGAACAGGGAAGCACCGAAGTCTAAATGTTTTTCTCAGGATGAGATCTGTTTATGTTTGACTGGCTGCTTCCTCCAGCTGCTCACTTGTGATTGGCTGATGTCACATCCATCTGCCGCTTAAGCCCATATCACTGTCCCGGTCATGGGAGGGGGGGTTTGATGTTTCATGGCAGAGGAAATAATTGCAGGCTGTTGCTTTTTCATTCTTCTGCATGGAAACACTGAGACACTATCGAGACACATCCTTGGCTAATTCACAATGAGATTTGCACTCATCATTGAAATCAAAATGCACTCACATCAAAGATGAACTTCTGTCGTGGAAGTGGATTTCAGTGGCCAGTGGCCTGGACCTTCACTTCAATATTTAGGTAGATATGTATGACTTTTTCAGTTTCTGCCAGTGTCTTATATGTGCGCAACAAACTTCCATGGCATAAAACACATGACACAATAAATAAGAATAATTTTACAGCAAAAATAATTACAAGCCCCTAGCATGGCAGCACCAAACCCTGGAAAACTACAGAATAACTTAGAAGTTATTTCGTAATACACTACCCTACCTTCAATATTAATGCTGAAAGGGGCATTGAAATTAAACATTCATGTCTCTGTATCTCCTCTCAGGGTGACATCAGTAATGATGTAATTGTATCTGGAGATGCAAAATAATATCCAGCGGTGAAGTAAAACAGGAAAAGAATCTAACTATAATAGCATGACATTTTTTTCATATATGTTTTTGTGTATTAGTAGGCGTAAAAGCCTTATTAAATCATAGAAGTGACTGACCACAGTGTAACTAATCATTAGTATGAGGTCATTTTAAGATCCTCTTTGAAGATCTTCTTCGGGGGGTGACTTGCAAGCCTTTTCCAACAGTGCTAGTCATCATACAGGAAATACATGATCTTTCTGAGAGCAGAGGAAAGGCCGCTGTTTGCTTAAGCGCCTGGCCGTTCTGCGGCCTCCTCGTTCATGCGACCCAGCCCTGCCCCCCGAGCCAGCTCAGCTGGAGAATGCTTCCTGTGTTCAGCTCTAAATCTTCATCTGAGATGTGCTTCCAATAGAACAGCACATCCTGTTTCTGCTGTGTGACCAGAGACTCTCCAGTGCCAGTTAATCATCCCTGATAACCTTTACTTATTTTTCGTTACGCATGCTGCTTTCTTTTCCGTATGACATAGGCGACGTGATCCATAGGGCCTGCTCGATTTGGAAAGATTTACTTTTCTCCGGAAGGTTTTTATACATCCCAGAAGTGGTATCCCGTGATAACGATGCTGACAGACTTCAACAATGTATACATAGTTCTGGTTTATTTTTATAATTTAACATCTGCTTCATACATTTGTAAAAATAATTCTATTGAGAGATTTTTTTTTTAAGCCCATTCAATGATAGTGAAGAACAGCTGTTTACTAAAACAGCTATAAGGAGCTCTGTGTTCTAGCTGTTTAAGAGGAAATAGCATTACTGGAAGAAACTTCGCCCCATCCTGGGTTGTTCCCCGCCTTGCGCCCCTACCCTTCGGAATAAGCTCCGGACCCCCCATGGCCATGAATAGGACCAGCACTTTCAGAAAATGGATGGATGGATAAGCCAGGATTTTTAAAATACTGAGGTGTGAGAAGTGTTATCCCTTCCTGGTTGTGCTCCATAATGTATCGTGGTTATTGGTGTTGCAGTTAGGACTTGGCTGGTGTGGGCATGGATGGATGGAGGACCCCTGTCATCTAGGGGCCCTTGGAATCCCCCTAACGCCCCTGTTCTGGGGCCCCTGAACATGGGGAATGTGCTTGAAACAAAATTATATCGATCGTTAATAAAAAGGTGTGGGTCGGGGTGGGGGGGGGGGGGGACTAGTATGTGTTGAGGATGGGGGGCTCCCGGTTGGGCTACGACCCAGGGCGGAATAAGCGGTTCGGGGGTGGAGGGGAACCTGTGTT
>JAODKM010000108.1:9776834-9787356 GCA_026780845.1 Petrocephalus sullivani | reverse complement strand
GCTGCTCTCTCCACAGGCAGCACCCCTGTGTCACAAAGCTATTCACCTACTGCTGCTCTCTCCACAGGCAGCACCCCCATGTAACAAAGCTATTCACCTACTGCTGCTCTCTCCACAGGCAGCACCCCCGTGTAACAAAGCTATTTACCTACTGCTGCTCTCTCCACAGGCAGCACCCCTGTGTAACAAAGTTATTCGCCTACTGCTGCTCTCTCCACAGGCAGCACCCCCGTGTAACAAAGCTATTCGCCTACTGCTGCTCGCTCCACAGGCAGCACCCCTGTGTAACAAAGCCATTCACCTACTGCTGCTCTCTCCACAGGCAGCACCCTCGTGTAACACACCTATTCACCTACTACTGCTCTCTCCACAGGGAGCACCCCTGTGTAACAAAGCTCTTCACCTACTGCTGCTCTCTCCACAGGCAGCACCCCGTGTAACAAAGCTATTCGCCTACTGCTGCTCTCTCCACAGGCAGCACCCCTGTGTCACAAAGCTATTCACCTACTGCTGCTCTCTCCACAGGCAGCACCCCCATGTAACAAAGCTATTCACCTACTGCTGCTCTCTCCACAGGCAGCACCCCCGTGTAACAAAGCTATTCACCTACTGCTGCTCTCTCCACAGGCAGCACCCCTGTGTCACAAAGCTATTCCCCTACTGCTGCTCTCTCCACAGGCAGCACCCCTGTGTCACAAAGCTATTCACCTACTGCTGCTCTCTCCACAGGCAGCACCCCTGTGTCACAAAGCTATTCCCCTACTGCTGCTCTCTCCACAGGCAGCACCCCTGTGTCACAAAGCTATCCACCTACTGCTGCTCTTTCCACAGGCAGCACCCCTGTGTAACAAAGCTATTAACCTACTGCTGCTCTCTCCACATGCAGCACCCTTGTGTAACAAGGCTATTCACCTACTGCTGCTGTCTCCGCAGGCAGCACCCCTGTGTAACAAGGCTATTCGCCTACTGCTGCTCTCTCCACAGGCAGCACCCCTGTGTAACAAGGCTATTCGCCTACTGCTGCTCTCTCCACAGGCAGCACCCCTGTGTAACAAGGCTATTCGCCTACTGCTGCTCTCTCCACAGGTACCTGCCGGCGATAACAGAATCGGGATGGTCTCCTGTCCTGTCCAGCCTTAACGAGTGCTACAAAACGAACAGCCAAGTTTGCTTCGTTGAAAAACAAAAGCAGATAGCTACATTCCAGCGCTGGACAAAACGTGGCTTGTTTTTGGAGTCTGTGTGCAGAGAGGCCTAGGTTACGAAACAGGAAAAACTAGTGGTTTTGATTAATTAAACTGTCAACTGTAGAGATCAAAGAGGGTAAGTACCCAGTATCAGTGTAAAAGAGCCCGGGGCCTGACTTCCCTACATGGAATAACTTAACTGTCAGGCCAATGAATGATGCCGTTTTAACTGGGGCCTGCGAGGGATAAATACTGGAAGAAAGAAGGTAATAAGTCAATTTGTAGAAAACTGTGCCAGCTGCAGCATTTGCAGAGTTTTGTCTGTAAATGACGCAACGCGCTTTCTCCCAGACGCTCAAACTTCAGAAGCCATCGCCATTCAGGCCTGAACGCCAGCAGGAGGACTTCAGTAGCTACAGTGACAGACCGAGGCCCGGCCAGAATACTTCATTTCAGCATTGACTACTGCAGTCCTTTCTAAGGCTACTGCACTTCATAACATGAAAAGAGCATATGGCATGTTTAGTGCTGCAAAAATAACAGCTGACTTACTGGATATGTGCAGTAAAAAGGGCCTTAATATTCGCGCAACTCTGACGGGGCTGTGACGGCCTGCTCCATAATGACTTTCCTAAAGATTTTTTTGATCGATGCCGCAGTGTGCCGGTGATTTGCTCAGAGCTGTCTGACTCGCCGCTCGATGTAGGGAGCGCCATTGATTTTCAGGGCGAGAGAGGAGACTGTTGTTTTGTCAGGAGACACTGATTAACAGGGAAAGAAGCGTGTGAAGGCTCAGAGGGAAAGAGCTCTCTGACTGATGACCTTGATGGTTATTCTCACACATACATCTCTCGGGATCATGTAGTATAATGCTGTGTTAGTGCCACAGTCTCTGTATTAGATACAAAAGAATAACTGATTAAAATAGATATGTAAAGGACAGCCATTGTTTTCTCAAGAAGTATGAAATGCAAGTGAGGGGCTGAGGAGACCCCAGATCTTCATGGCGGGGGGGGGGGGGGGATTGCCACCTCCAGCCCTACATGTGGAGCTGGTCTGGGTGGGGGTCCTCCTACAGGTAGAAGTGCCTCCTGCCATGACCTGGTATCCCATCCAGGGGGGTCTCTGCAGCCCGATCCATGCCCAACGGGCCCCGACAAAGTGTCGGGTTTGGGTCTGGGTCACTTTCTATGTTCAGCTTCAGGCTTGGGTCAGGTTGGGGCTTTTTATATGTGATTCAAAAGAAAAAAACACGCAAACTGCTTATTGCACTTGCAGGGATCTTTGCCGGTTTACGTTTTCCATACCAACCCCCCCCTTCCATTATTCATTAATATAACACAATTCATTATATTAATTACGAATTTGCATTTATATCCATACTCATTACTAAGTGATGACATATCGTCACTGTTTGATGAAAAACGAATCCAAATATTCATTATTTTAGGGGAGTGAAACATGCAATTTTTCACAAATTATGTTAAAAAATAAATCTAAAACAACATAATGAAGCGCCCATAGCACCACAAACGACTTATGTAGATTGTTATCAGGGAGGAAGCATGTCAGTGTCAAACTAATCTCGCGTTACTTTCACAACTAAGAGTGATGTTAATTAGCTATCTGCCTAGTTATCTGTTATATTACAGATCTAAAGTAATCCATACAAATGACCGTCATGAATGCAAATGTCAACTAGTATATGGTGAGTAGCTCAATAGATGACATTATGAAACTTCGTATCATTAGTCATTTAGTTATCAAATGCCATCAATAGACAGAAGCTAATGTGTATATTCTATCTGTAGTAAGAAGTCACTGTCGTCAAAAAGTTGACATGCGCGTTGTCATCAGACAGCGACAATACGGCCTACTGCTTCAATTACACTGTGACAGAAAGAAGCTGACTCATGAGAATCTGATGGTTCGGCCACGTTAATGTAGCAGGTATAATCTGTGTCTTGTCACCAATAGTGGTCTGTGGTTCTCGGAGATCCATACCGCTGTGGGCGAGCTCCCGCCCGAGGCCGCTGGTGCCCCCGCGGGAGTGAGGCGCGTAGAGCGTGTCGCCTGTGCCGGGGCTCTGGCCGTCCGCCCGCTTGTCCGGCCCGTCAGTGGGATGGCCAATGAGGGAGTTCAGGCTGTTCTGGGTGCCGGGCCCATTGGGGAACACCAAGGAGCTGGAGCGCTGGTGCTGCTGTGCCTGGCGGTTGTTGAGTGGCATGTGGAGCGCCGCTTCGTTGATGAACACCGAGCCGTTCCCCTCGCAGCCGCAGTACTGCCCGTGGGCCGAGTCCTGCGGGGGGGGTGACATGTGACCACGTGCACCAATGGGAGGCCAGCCCTCAGCTACACTGAGATACAGGCAGCTATGAAACAAAGGTGGAACCACTCTGCTCATAGGGAATAATTTGTAAAAATGTCTTCAATATTTTCAGGTTTGCCATCAAGATATTTTATGAAAGGTTTAGAATTTTTTCATAGTGTTTGATTAAAACGGTCACCGACGCAGCTGCCTTTATCCAAAATGACATTTATAGGCGACATGAAATTTAGTTCCTGGCGGGCGTGTGGGCGGCGTGATGTGCCGCTGCGCCCTCAGAGAAACAGCCAGCCCAGCCCGCGGTCTCGTCCGAGAGCACCGTCCATGGGTGCCACGTCCCGCTAATTGGAGCGCGTCTCAGTAACAGGACGCGTGAGTCACCGCTCTGGCCCCTCGCGCCCGTTTCCGGTACCAGGCATTTCGGCCAAAGGGAACGCAAAGAGAACGGGCCCTGAATCTGCCTGTAAGAGAGCCACGCTGCCTTCGTGCTCTGGCGGGTGCCAACACCGAAAGTAACCCTGTTATTACAGCATTGTAACGCTATTACGTATTGATATATCTAACGGCAGCGTGACCGGCAGGCTTTGCAGGAATCGTCCTTGGAGGACATTCCAAGAAGAATGTTTTTTGTATCTTTTCTTTTGGACGCTGCTTATATTCAGTTCCCTACTATAAATGGCTGAAACACAGACCTCTGTTTAGCAAAACAAAGCTAACTTAACACCCCGGCAGCCTGCTTCACTCCTACTCCACATTACTCCATGGAACTTAGTACACCCCACTCTCCAGCCCTCCCACCCCCCTGGAGAAGGCAGGGCCTGGAATGTGGCCCCCATGACACAGAGACATTTTTCGCACAGGGTGGATATTTCTCCTCCTGCGGCCGACGCTTAATCCCGCATCACCCATCCCGTCTAAAATCTCCTTCGATGCATTAATGTAATTTTCTGTTGGCATTAATAACTTTGCCGTTTATAGGTTAGTCAAGTATCATTTTCATATCTGCACAGGAGCGCATAAAATTTGTTTAATCAAGGTTATTATGAAAACACTAAAACCCGGTCCTATTGCGGCGACCCTCTTTGACAGCCTGCTTCAAGAGGCCGTTATCTACGCAAAGAGCGCCGGGTGCCGGCCGGACGCCCTGCCAATGTGCCCTGGCAGGCAGGTGCCAAGCGGGAGGCCCGAATAACGCTCGGCACCTACTGTGGGGTTTGAAAACAGTGTGCCTTTGCTTCAGCTGGTCAGCCAGCCGTGTACTTTCCATGTTTGGGGCTGGCCGGGCACCCAGCGGTACCTGGCAGCCGTCCAGCGGGATCATCATGACGGGCAGGCTCCGCTGTCTGTTGTGGCGCCAGCTCTGCAGCGCCCCCTGCTGGGCGTCCAGCTTCTCGCGCTGGCGGCACACCAGCCGCTGGCCCTCGCGCAGCCGCTCCAAGCTCTGCTGGTACTCCCGCAGCTGGCTCTCCAGCTCCTGGCGCTCCCGCTGCAGCCGCTGCGCCTGCCGCCAGCACTCCCGCTCGCGCGCCTCCAGCTGGCCCTCCAGCGCCTCCTGCTGGCGGCGCCGCAGCTCGCACTCCCGCTCCCAGCGCTGCTGGTCCTGCCGCAGTTGGCCCTGCAGCCGCAGCACGCAGGCCAGCTCCTCCCGCTGCTTCTCCAGGTTGCGCTGCTTCTCCTGCTCCTGCAGGGCGTTGGCGCGGGGGCATGGCTGCCGGGGAAGCCGACCGCTCTCCTGCAGGAGGACCCTCTGCACCTCAAAGCAGCTGTCCTGGATGGTCACGGCCGCCTGGGAAGCACGTGATGCCCGTGACTTAGGGTGACAACAGTTGTTCACGAGCACACCAGCCTCAGCTAGCTAAACACACAAAACGGTAATAATAGTAATAGCGAATAATAACAAATATTAGAAATATAATAAAGGAAATATATGAATAATAATAATAATCAATCCACCTGGTTTCCATGGCATATAATAAATGCAACAAAATGATCAGTTATTATTTAATGTAACAATAAGTAACAATGGTCACAAAAACAATCCTTTCATTTTAGAAACCCCATAAAATTGAAAAAAACCAAGCGAGCACTACTAAATACTGAAACTATGAGATAAAGGCTATTTTATTTTAGCTTACTGAGGAAATTCATATAACTTCCTAAAACTAGTCCAAAATATCAGAAATTGGAAAATTCTCTCTTTATTCGAGGGATGGGTGTACGTTTAGTTTTCCATGACTGGTGGGGATATCACGTTCTCCTCAGAGGAGGGCGACGATCACAGGGATCTGGAAAGGTTCCCTGGAAGCCGCTCAGGTAGCTGTGATTTACAGACATCTATACTTGCATTAAATCTATGGGAGTCTTGTGCCATTAAAAAGAACCGGAATATTTATACGGCTATATGGCCATTGCAGAAGCCAATCGAGTGGTAATGCTGGAAAAAATGTCTAAAAAACATAAAACGTCTTGATCACGACAGAAACTGACATTCTCAAGATAGGCACGTACTCAGTCAAATTCAGAGAAGTAGAATCATGCACATTTTTTTTCCTTGATTTATGCAACTAGAGAGCGAGTGGGCTGAAAAGACTGAAGTTTCATTTTGCCAATGCATGTGTGCATGAGCTGGCTGAATACAGTACCACACTCACTATTGACTCATCTCCAATACAAACAACTGATACAAAAATGACTGCAAACTAAGAAAATAATCTGCGCTCCTCCTGAGGAGAGTAATTGCAGACCCTTACTTCAACAGGTAATTAAGCATACTCTGTTATTATCGAGATGCTTCTCCTGCTTCTTGGTGAGCTACATTACAGGGCTAATACTTCCTGCTTGACTAAATTAGGCACAGTGCATGACAATTACAGCCATTAATGCTGGTCACCAGAAGGACAGATACTGCAAATCAGTGTTTCCCAATCCAGTGCTCAGGGACCCCCAGACAGTCCACATATTTGCTCCTACTGAGTGGGGTGCATAAACGTGGACTGGGGGTCCCTCTGGATTGGGTTGGGAATCACTGCTTCCCAGCAATGAGGCAGCGTTGAGGAACTCTCTCACCTGCAGACTGTAGAGTAACTGGGTCAGGCTCTGCACACTTTGGGCCACCTGGGAAGGAGGGATGAACATTGGGACAGACAGTGTGAGTCGCTCACATCGCCTGATGGGTAAATGGGGCCCGCTACAGAAGTGCCCTGGCATGTACCCACGCCGATTACAAAGACAGCAGCCTGCCAATGTGCAATTAGATAACAATCTACAACAGAGATACATTAAAAGCTGTGTGCTGATACATGAGTATCTGTCTGCGAGGAAAAAACCAGCACACAGGAAAGTGAAAGCTCAGTCTTTCCCAGATATAGGCAAAACTATAGTTACCCAGAGTGACATCCATAGAGAAAGCCAGAATAAAAGGGTTATTGTTTATGTAGGCAATCTAGCGTGAGAGAAGGTTTGATTACAAGGCCGATTTGAGCAAGCCAAGACAACAGTCTAACACTTTGCAATAACTGCCACGGAGATCTCTGTGAGTCAGGACTCTGGTTTTAATGTCCTATGCAAAGGCAGTTTCCTACAGAAAAGTCTCTCGCTCGCTACCCTGGGTCATTGGGTTTAATTAACCAGAAGGGAAGATTGTCCCCAGCTGGGCAGAAACATCGCTCCCAACAGTGCCGGGATGGCTGGACATCTTCCAAGCGCGGAAAACCGAGCCACGCTCAGCTTCCGGGTATTCGCGAGGTCCCAGGCCATACTTATTATCTACGCATGTTTTATTTTAAAATAATAACCTCTTTAATCATCTGGTTTAAGTAAAGAAGTATGGTTGGTTCTGACCGTGCCCTGGATCTTTTGTTTGTTTTGAGCGCCACCTTGTGGCCAGACACTGCTGCCTATGAAAGGATTCTGGTTTGTCCGCCAATTCACTTCCCAGAAGAGAACAGAACACAGGCTTGGGGAATGAATGCAAATGTGTGCTGTGTGTTTGAATAACAAACAGGCAAGCCGTACATAAAGACGCACCTAAACATTTCTGCATTATATTATTACCATTTAAACTGCTAAATAAATACCCAGCTGTAAGTGTAAATGTAATTTTAGTAATACAAAAAGAAAAGCAATTACTGCTGGAATGACAGTACAGAAGTGGTCTGCTTGGCATGCCTGGTAGCCTACCTTTAGGTTAATGCTATAGTGATCCCTCTTCGGGGTCGGGACAGATAGCATTACAGCGCTGGCCTCTGTCCACTCCACTTCTCTGGTGTCCAGGTCTGAAGTCTGAGACACTGAGCTCGAATTGTGGGTAACCATGCAGTCAGCTAGCAGAGAAACAGGATATTAAAAGACGTCACATTGCTGAGAATTCACATTTTAACTGCAGGGACAAAAGACACAAAGATAAACAGTGACATGTCCGTTAAATAGAACCAACCCCAAAGCAAAAAAGGCTTTTAATACCTAGCGAATGGATTACCTGTAAAAGTTCCATTTACATACGTTTGCATAACTGCAAATGTGCCCAGGAGGACAAATTTCCATATGCATACATTTTCATATAGCAAGGAGGCACGGCGACATCTGCTGGAGCTTAAATATTCAGCTATGGCCTTTTAGCATTTGAGCTGAAGAACTGCTACCCAATTGCATAATTTTAAGAAAGTTAATATGGGATTCTAGTTTTTAATCATAGGTTTGTTTATTTGTTTATTTGCTTGCCTATTTATCTGTCTTTCACCCCATATCCTGCATGTCCATATTATGCCGAGTGGAGGCACACAGTTGCACACGGAACACATCTCACAAGGCTGGCTTGGGGAATGTACAGTACATGTGACTCACATTCCACTGACGGGTCCGGGGTGTTTGGAGAACCAGTGCAATTGGTAAGCCTGCCAGGAGCAACTGGCTCAGGCGAGCTCTCCTGGGACCCGCTGTGGGACGGGCGAGACCGGGACGTCAGCGTGGTGGTCAGCTTCTCCGCTGGGAAGGGGAAGCAGTCAGAGCGCATCTTAGAAACGGGCAGTGAGGGGACATTTACAGTCAGGGCCCTGGATATGTGTCTGCCTCCAGTTATTTCTGTTTTCAGGAGTCTTCTGATACAGAAAGAGCATGAGTGGAGTGGCAGAAGCGCCACGCGCGGCTGTGGGGGGGCTCACCTTCCCGGAGCGCGGCGGCCAGCAGCGACGCCGCTTGCGGTGCCTCCTCTGCGGTGGGTTGCACCAGCAGCCGTGGCTCCGGGAGACAGTCCTCCTTGGCGTTCATCCTCGCCAGCTCCGCGTAGATCCTCAGCTTCTCCTCCAGGCTGGAGCATATCTGCTGGTCCTGCGAGCTCAGCGTCTCTGCATGGAGATGCGAGGGAGATCTTACCCTACGTTCTACCTTGAGTCACTTTCGACTCCTTAATGTAGAGGGCCGTGCTCAACACCGTGAGACCACATTAATCCAGAGCACCTATCCATCATCAGACCGCTCCTTGTGATGGCCCAGCAGATCAGATCAGATTCTCTTCTCAAAGCCGTAGACAAAGCGAAGCCAAGAATAAAGAGGACAAAAACCTCAGTGCGGTCACACCTGAAAAAGCTCTGCAGAGCCGTGCTCAGCAGGCCAGCCCCATACAGGTCAGAGACAGCAGTGAAGTGGGGTTAGAACATAAGTAAAGCTGGACGCTAAGCTTCGGTCTATGCCTCTGCCTGTCATGAGAAGGCATCTGTGGTGCGTGTTGAAGCCCGAGGACTAAAACAAATGATGGCCATCTGAAGGGCCCCGACCTTGCAGCTTCTGGATCTTCTGAGCGCGGGCCTCCGCAGCTCGCTTGTCTTCCTCACACTCGCTGTTGGTTTCCTCCTCTTCCTCGGGGCAGCTGTGGCATAAGCATGGAGCCGTGAGTGTCGGGACATAATCTCTGCCCCTGTCACGTACAGCGGGCACAGTCCCGCACACGCCCATCCTGATGCTCTTCTTGTGCAGATTTGTTTCTCATATTAATCTGACGTGACATACTGTTGAAACGTATGTGACAAGCTAACAATTCAAACCGAGCATCATGAAGTGGAGTTGAGCCCTTAGGAGAGGTACAGTGCATGGAGGTGTTCCATAAGGCCCACACGCCCCGCTGTCAGTCCTGACTGACCTCTCCACGGCCTCCCTGATCAGCCGCATCCAGGCGTTGCGTTCCTCTTTGGAGACAGTGTGCACCTCGTACATCTCGGGGCCCGCAGCTGACGCGCTGATCAGAAACATGCCTCTCTCTTCATTGGCCACCTCCCTCACTATGAGCTTCTGAAGGGAGATCACCGGAGGCTTCTGGTCCTGGTGGAGCAGAGGGGGTTCACATGTTTCCTGAGAGGACCGGCCCATGTAATTCCGAAGAGCAGGGCTTCTCAAAGTTTTTGATCAAAGGTCTGCATCAGATTTTTGCCAGAGGTCCGGAACAATTTCCAATAACAAAACAGCATTTCAAGATCTTTAATCAATTAACAAAAACCTTCAATATCGACATCACCGCATAACTCTCTGTCATGGGGGGATTATGACGAGTTATGTGCGGTGTTAGATGGTTCAGCATTGTATTTTTGTACTTCAAACCATGTTCAGCCATTTTACATAGAGCATATTAAATATAAGGTAGATTATAAGCTGGGTCAGGACTTTGAGAACCCTTGCCATAGTGGATCAGCAGATAACCATCTAGACGACACATACCACAGCACCATCCATGAGGAAGGAAAAGCAAGCAGCAGGGCGATCCTCTAGCGTAACAGGTGTGTCATTTACAGAGTGACCTGGCCACTTCTCAGGCCACTAAACTTACCACAGCGGCAAAGACGAATTTCTGGTCCTTCTCCTGGAGGAATATCAAAGTGTCTGTGAGCAGAAGTGCCAGGATATCTGCAGGAGGAGATGCGAAGAATAAGGAATCCTTCTAAAAATACAGTGGTGGCCAAAATTATTAGAACACTTGGCATATTTAAAAGGTTTCAGTTGTTTTTGTTGAACTGGCCATTAA
>JAODKM010000108.1:9740236-9761598 GCA_026780845.1 Petrocephalus sullivani | reverse complement strand
CTTTGCGTGAAAATGTTCTCACGCAAAAAATACGCACAAATCTGTGCGTGGGAACGGTTGATAAATGAGGGCCCAGGTGTTACAAACGACTTTAAAACTGAAAGGCCCCTGTGCTTGGCTAAATAGTTCAGTTCAGCTTTCACTGGTTTGTTTCCTTGACTGAAAGACTCATCCAGCTGTTCCAGTTTAGCATTAGTGTCACTAATCAGCACACAGCAAAAGCTCAGTGCTTAAGTGAAATCCAGGTCCTTTTGATTGAAATGGTAGTTTACAAATCCTGTCCTAGCTCAAAGTGTCCTTTATGACAACCAGTCAAACCACAAGAAGAACTGAACTATTTAGCCAATGAAATTACTTTTATAACATTAGTAATGTATTGTGAGCTCCACAGACTGCATCTGTAGCAGCGGGTTGGGGTTGGGTGGGATCCGGGAGACAGAATCACAATAGAAATGTTCACGATCTAGTATCGCAGTTTCAATTTCGGATTCAGAACCATTATACCCTTAATTTATAGCCAGTGTTTCCCGCAAAATCAGTGCTGGTGACATATAACATGCAACGGCAAAGGTAGGAACAAAAGTAGCTAGCCAGATTTATCACTAATGAAGGCAAACCACAAGATGCCACTGCCTGAGCATGCCTGTCAAAATTAACTTGTTCTAGGGCATAGAACTGCTGCTTGCTAACTGCTCTATTTCTGTCCTATACTGACATTCATTGAGCAATATCTGATAGTATGCATTACTATATCCTTTACCTTAAAGCAATTTGCACCAAGCACCAAAGTGTATCCTTTCCGTGGATTATTGCTCATGGGAAAACTAAGTTCACAACGAGCGAGCTGAGTCCAGCAAGACGTGTCCCATAATTTATTTGCATTTAGCCAAAGACGATGACAGGCTATATTTAAAAGTCTGAAAGTCCGGTCATGAATGTTTTAAAAAGGGAGAAAATAAATGAATAAAATGGCATTTTATTAAGTATTTTTAATAAAAAATATATAAATTAAATCAGATTTTTTTCTGTCCAGCAAAATACAAACTACAAAATACTTAAAAATAATTAAATGTGTATTTTAAATACATTTAATTCAAATACTGCCCATCTCCATCTGTGGATGGGGAGACATGGTGGCACAGTTGGTAATATTACCCTTCCAAGGTTGGGGCTGTAATCTCTGGCCCCAGCTTTGTGTATATGGAGTTTGCCTGGTCCCCAGTATTGGCACTCAGAGGCAGCGTGTGACCTGTGCTGCATAGGCATCCTGTTCAGCTGATCCCCTCCCTGGGATAGACTGCCAGCCACACCCCATAGGGAAGCATTTGCAGGGGTGGATGTCCCTAACGGATGGCCAGCTACTGCAGAGAGGGTATTAAGATCTGCCTGACTGATGGAGGTGGTATGGTCCTTACAGATAACCTGCTTCTGTGGCTGATGCGCTATTATAACAAGAAAGAAAAATATTCTTATATTAGACTTACTATTAACATTTTGGAATCATCATGTACTGCTCCACTTTCTCTTTCATGAGCTTTCAATTATATTTACCATAGGTATTAATTCTTAATTGTTTTATTGTAATCTGTGCACATTTCTATGTGGAGGGGAAGTAGCATGTCTTCCTTTTAGAGGCAGCAGGTGGCTTAGTGAGGTTAAGCCTCTGTGCTCGTACTCAGAAGGTCCCCAGTTCAGGCCCAGGCTCAGTATGCATGTTGGCCCTTCAGCAAGGCCCTTGGCTCACTGTGTGCTGTAAGAGGTGGCTGCCCTACACAGCCAAGCTTGCTCTCATGGAGGTGAAGGAAAGAATCCTCCCACTGGGGTCAATTATTAATATTTTGTCTACTAAAGCTGCATCCAGTGTGTACTTTGTACTAGAACATAGTTAAGGAATATTTCTTCTCACCAAGTTGACCAAGTGGGGTTAAAAAGATTGATAATGATTGTCAAGGTTAGGGTAATATATAAGCTTCAGTGCTGAGGAAAAAAAGTTGTTTTTCATGTATAGCATGCAAATGTCAACAGCTGTAAGTGAACAAGATAACTGGTCTGAGTCATACCTCATTGTGAGAGTCAGTGCTAAGAGTCTTGTGTGTAAAACAAGCCATTTGGACATGCTGTGAGGTGGCCCACACAGTACACATGCTGACAGCCAGCACACTGGCCTGAGCAAAGCACTGCCTGCCCACCCAAGAAGCCAGGAGTAGCACCATGCTGCCCATGAATATTCTTAGCTTTCTCAAGCAAAGAAGGACTGAATGAAGACCAAACAATACACTCTGAACCATAACTGTCTTAAATAATCATCTTGCCAAAGCTTAAAAGCCAGTCAGTGGAACCAGTACTTGAGTAACAAACACAAAGTATCTCCACAGAAATGCAACCATACACAAACCAAGCGGTCATGTAAACTCATGCTAACCTTCACGTGCCATTAGCTCCTTTTCTGACTCTTTGCCTTTCTCCTGCTAATATCTTTTGTCAAGCTGAAGGCTAAAAAATAATTATATTGTTAAAGCATATGTGCCCGGCATAAATCTGCGTGATACTTAAATTGGATATTGGTTTTTGCATAACTGATAATAACTGGCTTACTTTTCTAATGACTTTGGTGGTATAACAGTTCAAAGGATGCAAGTATTTAGCAAATTGAAACATATATCCCAAATTCTGATTCTGGACCTCTTGGTGCAGCCTGATTTACTGACAGCCTATGCATCAATGTAATGTCAATATAGGCCTACTAGCATTATTCAGAAAAAATCCATCTACACCAGTTTCACAGTGACTGCAGTATAAGTTTATATGCTTATAGGGTCAGGGATAGCAACTGTATAATCATTTTCTAGCAGTAGCTTAAAACACTCCATATACTGGAAATGTCAGATAGTCATTTTGCATTAAAATTCAAAAGGCCACCCCATACTGAGTTCCTCTGGGATAGGTTCCAGACTCCCCACCCCAAGCCCCCCGCATCCTTGAATAGGGCAAGAAGTTACAGAAGATGGATGGAGGGGTGGATGGATGGATCCAAAAGGCTAACTGACATAGTTAAATATACATGAAGTGGTTAGGATGAGTGGCATTCTACTGAGGTTAAACAGGGTCGTAGTTTAAGGCACATATGAGGTCACTGTGGAGAAGTCTCCATAGTCACCATGTAAAAAGTTCATGTGTTTCCGCTTTTTGAGTGCTTTAAAATAGCATTTGGATACGTGAAGCTAGTGAAGTCTTTTTCTTGCCTGAAAGCGGGCCTGAGCACTGCAAGTATCTTATCTTTAGCCATCTTGACAATGTTTTTGCGCGTGTTTGTGAACCTTCTCTTAATATGGTAGTTTGCGTTGGAAGTTGCGTTGACATGCAGTCTGCTTGTTACATATCTTTCAGCAGTAAAATCAGGGGCTAACGGAAGGATGGTGCTGCTGCTGCGATATTTAGAAATAGAAAAAGAAACCTGGAAAAGGAACTCGTATCCTGTGTGGTAGAGTATTTCTCACACTCTGGTGAATAATTCATTTTTAGCTGTGAGAGCTGCCTTCCCCTACCATACCTCAAACAACATTCTAATGACAGAGGCACCTAACGACGGAGTGATATTGGATGGCTGTGAGTCTGACGGGGTCAGATATGAGGAATGTGGAGCCCATCTGCCCCTGATGCCTGCACAGTGAAATGCATGGCGTGGCAGAAGTACTGTATTAATACTGTACTGTGCCTAGTCAGCATTAAATCTATAACCAAAAAAGTAATAATAAAAATAATAATCCTTTGTCTAATTATTCAGTACAGGATCACATAGATCAAATTTTTTTCAAAAAAAAACATGGGGCACAATGCAGAGGACACTCTGAAGGAAATGCATAAAGATAGCAATAATATTAATATTAAGAAGAATAACTTTGGTGGAGTGAATCCCTCATTTGGCCTTCCTGTTGGGCATGTAACTCATAAAGCATCTCAAACTGCCTTCAGTGTAAGTATATGTGTAGCAAACGTTGCTAATATACAAGGCACACAATGCAAATTTTTCAGACGCTTATTTATTCTGACATTGCAAAGAGGGGGAACAGTTCCGTAAAAGCGAGCTGGTATGCTCTACCCTGATTGTTAATGATTACCAGGGCACCAGGTCGACACCAGGAACAACCAGCAGTTCCAGAATTCTGCTGGACCTGAAGTCTCTCTCATGACCTCCGAAGGCCACATATGCTACAAAGGGAACAACAACAGGTCGGGGAGTCAGGGAGACAGTAAATCTTCTATATGGCGCACAGTAAGACGCAGTGGCTGCTGACATTCCATGTGCCCGAGTATAGCAGTGAACAGCGGAATGAGGAAAGGAGCAGGTGTGCTAAGGAGCAGCCGAGCGTATCTATCTGGACGACCTCCAGCCACATAAGGACTGAAATACACAGGATATGTGCATTCCATGAGCGGGTTTTAAACTCCATAATATTGTTCTTAGAAATGATTATAGACTTATGATTACAGATGTGTGACACAGAGGCAGGTTGTTGTTGATGAGGGTGAAAATGATGTGGGATTGGGGGGCGGGGTCACAAAACCAAATCACCGAGCCTCAAAAAGTAAGCAGGAACAATGCACATAGCTCTGACGTCACCAAGAGCCTGGGGACTGTAACTCACTGTTATAGCTGAAAGTGTATGAGGACAAAAGTGTCTGAGAAAAACAAACGTGATGAGAGAGAGAAAACAGCCTTTTCACTATTTTCTGGTGGCCTGCCCGCTGGTCAGGTCACAGTGGCCTACGGAGGAACTTCTTATCCCGTATATTTCCTGTGCAGTTAAGTTATCCTGGATGGTTTTCAAACAGACAGCATGACCCCTGGACCAGAGGGGAATAGGGGCTCAGATGACCCGGGGGGGGGGGGGGGTGACTAGTCACAGAACAGAATGAAAAGGAATTTTTCTTTATCAAAGTACTTTGTACAAGAACTTCACAGTCAGTACTTGGTACTGATCGGTCAGCAGCTGCAAAGCATATCCATTCCATCTGGCTGCAGAGCTGGAAAGATAAAACTCGCTAAAATAATTTAAGCTGAGGTAGCGTTTTGGTGCTGTGCTGAACTTTCCTCTATTTTGTCAGTTCTGTTGAGCTCCCCAAAAGGGAGCAAAATCTCGGGCCCATGAGGTTTACCCACCCCGACAACGCAGCCCACTAATTTCTATTGCCAGCAACCCAATCCTCCCTCACGCAGCAGATTCCACTATCAGCACCTGCTCCCCCACGCAGCAGATTTTATCATCAGTACCCCGGCCCACGCCCCCAGGTGGTGAATCTGCAGAACACTGGCTGTTAACTTTCTGTTCTTGATGGAATTTGGCTCTCAGAATACAAATAACTGGGGCCGGCTGCTTTCATTTAATTTTCCTCAAAACTATTTACTTTAAACAAATCAAGTCAATTTCAATAACAGTGTCTCCACATTTTACAAAGTAGTCAATTACCCAAGAGTTAAAGCCAGAAAATTCTACATTCTGCATGCACAGAGGAGTGGTGGCTCTGAAGCGAGTGATCTGTGCTAGTCATTGGAAGGTTGCTGGTTTGAATTCCTTGAATGGGCCTGGAGTGATTCTACTCTGCTAAGCCTGCGAGGAAGGATCTTAACCTGCAATTGCTTCATCCTGAGTATGTTCTTAACCTACTTCCAGCCCTGAAAGCATGTCCTCCAACTTCAGGTAAAATTTGGGGCCTAGTGGCAGGATTGGCACTCCAGACTTGACACTGTTCCATTCCTTTTAAGCTAGTGTGGTGCTGAGGTATCACCCACTGCGCGGCTGCACTCGGGTTCTCATCCCTGAGGTGGTGTGTGGCAGTGCGCTGTATCAGTGCATGCCCATTTACCACCCTCTGTCTTTCTTACTGAACTTCTTTTAGTGACATTTCTCTTTTTTTAGAAAGAGCTTCCTGAAGACCTGAGGTCTGCTGCTAATGTCAGCTCATTTAAATCAGGGTTTAAAACATTTCTGTTTGCTGCAGCTTTTCAATAAATTAAATTGGTTTTATTGGTCTTATTCTCTCATTGCAATGTAACTTATTTTCAGTTACCTATTTATTTGCTTATTTTAATTCATTAATTGTATTATTATTTCTTTTCCCCTTATCTTTGAAATGTGGTTTTGATGTTCTTATTTGAATGTATTCTTGTGTTTGTAAAACATCTTGAATTGCCTTGTATCTGAATTAAAAAAACTTGCCTTGCCTCGGAAGTCTTTGGAAGTTGTTTCTATCTTTACACTTAATGGACTGTCAGACTTAGATTCTTGCTAAACAGCAACAAATTACAGTTTGTTGTACAATGAGGCCAAATATATGATGGCCTTGAAGTGCAAACACCCCCCGAATGAAAAACGTGCTCCCAAATGAAAATGCCCCCCAAATGCAAAATGCATCCCCAAACTGAAAAATGCACTCCAAAATGAAAATGGCCCCCAAATGAAAAGTGCATCCCCGAAATGAAAAACATACTCCCAAATGAAAATGTGCTCCCAAAATGCTGAACACAACATTAATTTCTACTGGAAAAGGTAGGTACGTACTATTTGACAAGGATCGTCGCTTATTGGATGTACACACTGTTTATTAACCTATAATTCTACAGTCAAAACTAAGAAAAGTCTCTTTTTCCACATACTCTGTTGCGTGTTTTAATACTTTGAATGTTTGCCAGACAAAATTTTTTTCTAATACACTGAACATGGCAGTGACTCCACATAGAAATCTGTGCTATGCTATAGAAATTGTATTAATTAATGCACTTGAATTCCCTGACACTGACCATGAGTTTGAATTGGATTTTATATTCACTTTAAAACATAGGCTCATCTGTGAGGTACAATGGCTGTATTTTCGCTTTGCTTCAGGTTCTGTCTATGTCTAATCCAAAATTAAGCACTTTTGGGCTTTTAGATTCGTCTTTGTACATTGTAACAACATCTCTCATGTAAGTGGAGTTATAGAATATTATTTAGCACTTTATGTATCATTATGTATCAAATTTAGTAGTGTGTAACATTTAGAGAATGTAATCATTAGGATTTTAGGAATTACCAAAACGCATACCAATTATTGTCTCATGATAGTAATCATCACAAGTAACCAATTACATATGTATCTGCTTGTAATGATGCATCTCGAATCGGTGTAAATGTATGATGATTCAAATCGGCTCGTAGATAATGAATCGCTACTTTTTTATGAGAACAAGTACTCAAGAGAAAGAATGGTTTAGCATTACATTTGATTTCATAACATCAGTTCCACGTCAGTCGTCTCTGCGAATGCGACGTCAACGTTAGTTTTTGGTTCAGACGGAACACGAGACAGCAAGTAAATTTGAGTTGAGGACGCACTGCCCAGCTTCAAATCTTATACGAAAACAGCGAGAAAATTCCAGACAAGACAAGGCGTGCAAACATTGTAAAAGACTGATAACGTAGAAAGGTCTATATTTAGGTCATCCCTGACACTTTGAGCTACTTCAGGTTTTACAAACTACTTTAAACCTGAAAGGCTCCTTTGCTTGGCCAAATAGTTAATTTCTTCTTCTGCTTTGACTGGTTTGTTTCCTTGTTTGAAAGACTCATCCAGCTGTTTCACATTAACATTAGTGATACGTGCATAAATATCAGAGATTTACCAATCAGCACACAGCAAGAATGCAGCGCTTAAGTGAAATCCATGTTCTTTTAATTGAAATGGAAGTTTACAAATCCTGTCCTAGCTCAAAGTGTCCGGGATGACATGGATTATCTGGTCACCCTATCTATATATAAATAGACGTCTATTTCCCTGGAAGGAGAATGCTAAGAAGTACCCACTGCTTTCTCCTCTAGCTAAGGCATACCTCACCACACCAGCCAGCTCTGTCCCCAGTGAAAGGGTTTTTTCGACTGCAGGGGACATTGTAAATTTACAGAGATCTCAGCTTCAGTCTGAGAATGTTGACATGTTAATTTTCCTTAAAAATCATGTAAAATTCTAAGCTGCCCATGCAAGCATTAGTTTATTTGAATATTTTTTTATTGAGTTATTTTGATGTGGGATTTGTTTTAAAAAATATATTTTATTTAATTTCAGCTGCACTTTTAAGAAGAAGACATGTTTTGCACAGTTTGGAGAGATAAGGAATATTTTTGAGTCAAAATGTGAGAAAATTGTATTGTGAACTTAGAATCGTGAATCACATCGAATCATGAGTTGATTGTATCGTTACATCACTCCTATATTGACAAAAGTATTAAGTCTCCTGGCCATTACACCCATAGGAAATATTATGACACCCCATTCCTAAATCCATAGGCATCCATATGGAATTGGTTCCCCCTTTGCAGCTCTAACAGCTGCCACTCTTCTGAAAAGACTTTTCACAAGATTTTGGAGCGTGTCTGTGGGAATTTTTGCCCATTCATCCAGAAAAGCATTTGTGAGGTCAGGCACTGATGCTGGACGAGAAGGCCTGGCTTGCAATCTCCATTTTTGGTCATCCCAAAGGTAGTCGATGGGGTTGAGTCAGAGCTCTGTGCGGGCCAGTCAAGTTCTTCTACACCAAACGCACCCAACCATGTCTTTATGGACCTTGCCTTGTGCCCTGGAGCAGAGTCATGCTGGAACAGGGAACTTCCCCAAACAAAGTTAGAAGCGTAGAATTGTCTAAATGTCTTCAGATGCTGAAGCACTAAGGGTTCCCTTCACTGGAACTAAGGGACCTAGCACAACCCCTGAAAAACAACCCCATACCATTATCCATCCTCTACAAAACTTTACAGCTGGCACAATGCAGTGAGGCAGGTAACATTCTCCTGCCAAACCCAGACTCATCCACCAGACTGGCAGTCAGACAGGCAGTGTGATTCGTCACTCCAGATAACACATTTCCACTGCTCCATAGTGCAGTGGTGGTTTGCTTTACACCACTGCACCCGACATTTGGCATGCAGCTGCTCGGCCATGGAAGCCCATTCCATGAAGCTCCTGGGGCACAGTTTTTGTGCTGAGGTTAATGCCAAAGGAAGTTTGTAACCCTGCAGTTATTGAGTCAACAGTACATTGGCGACTTTTATGCACTATGCGCCTCAGCACTCAGAGACCCCGTTCTGTCATTCCTGAACGCATCCACTTTTCAATGATATCACTTACAGTTGACAGTGAAATATCAGTCATCTAAAAGGAAAAAAATTCATATTGTGTCCATATAGCGTATATATGTGTTAATGTATATATGCTGCATGATGTCATCACAGATGGCACAGGGACTAGGAGGCCACGTCTTCATAGAACACTTTTAAGGCAAAAGTTACGTGTTAAATACAACAGTTTGTAAGAATAAACACACACACTACTTTGTGACACTCATGAAAACACTAAGTGGCTTCAGCGATTCATAAGCTTGAGGTACATTACAGGTACAGTACATTACTTAGTCACTTTTATTATTAATATATATATTATTATTTTATTATGTACTGTATTATTCATGTTTCCGACACCTAAAAATTTGACTCAAATGAGAACAGACCTCATTTGAAACTTGGGGACTGCCTGTATTTTACAGGAATGAATTACCTCCTTATAACAATACCTCCATTTCCTAAGACACTTTAGATTGGGCTGGGAGCCAGCAGAGCAGGAGCATGTTATGGGAGAAGCTGTGGGCTTCTCTCTGTAGTACCTGCTCCACCAGCATGGCGTTGGCGTATATCTGGTCCTTCCCATTCAGCATGGCAGACAGTCGGGTGGCGGCCGTGAAGGTGGACTGGTCCGGAGGTCTCCTGAACGATGGAGAAGGGCTTTTCTCTGGAAGAATAAAGCGCATGATGACTTGGCTGAGGGTTCCTTAGCAAATCCATGCTGTACCTAGTATGGAACCAACCAAAGCTTGTCAGTCCACTTGGAGCAATATTCCTTACTAAGCTCTCATTTTGCTGTTTAGCAATTATAAAACACATTTTTTAACAGTTTATAAGTTTGCACAGCTGTTTTCTATTCTGTATAGGTCTGAAGTCCATTATGGAGTTGCATTGTACATACACACTCTATTCTATTCTATTTTACAGAATCCGTAGTTTCACATTTCCAGTGCACATTTTATTTAAAAGCCAATCAGAGAGCAGACAGTGGCACCAGTCATCTAAGTCATCATTTATAAAAAAAAATATGCGAGCTGGACGTTGTGTTTGGTGATGCCTCGGATTCCCTCTGTACCATGTTGTTCAGGCACTATGCATTGTGATCGTCTTCTGTGTGGCAGCTTTCTGAAGCATGCCAGCCAATCTGCTTTGCTCCAAACAAGCCAGGGTGTGAATGTAGTGACGGGAAGCCTCTTTATACATCTGCTGCACTAGTCATTACATCGTAGGGATCACAGCAGTATGCAAAGTATTACAGAAAGTAGCATATGACCGAGTAAATGGCAGAGCAGAGTTATTTATGTGTGATTCCTAGGAAAAAAACTGGAAAATAAACAGCGACTACAACGTTTACACTTCAGCATCAACGGTATGTGAGTTTAGCTCTTTTTCCAGTCTACATTAAGGCTGAATATAGAGAAAGTCGAGTGTTAGACATTCTCTCCACTGTACATATTCACAGACTTTACATTAATTCTCTCCACAGAGCATATGTATATGTATGTATGTCATGGTGCTGATGCTGTTTCCACATTTGCATCCCTACCTCTCCCAGATATCACATGACATAGCTAAATGCACATTAGCTCCACAGCCTCCGCCATTGCCCTCAATAAACACGACAAGGCCAGTAAGGCTGGCATGTGCGACACAAGGAAACTGCTGGGGAACCAACTCCTGCGCTCAGGTCCCTTCCCACTGGCCGCGTCAGTCATTTGCGTGGAGTGCATTGGTGGGGTGATGCGACCAGAGGAGGAAAGCCATGGATTTAATTGCTTCTGCTTCAGCAGGCTGTGCTACTGAGAAGACGCCAGCATACTCCAGCTGAAGAACACGACACAGAACCTGACCGTGATACCTGATCATGACGCAGTACCTGATCATGTACTCTATTAGCATTGTTCCAGCTTACCTATGAATACGGACCTGGCACGGAACAGACCTGGTTGGTAAGCTGGTAACTGCCTGAATAACATTATACTGTATACAGTCACAGGCCTGGAGGCCCCGAGGCCAGGCAGTCAGCTAATAAGCCCCCCACTGAGTCCACCTACTCCTTATCTTCCTTCCTCTTCCCCAGTATATGTGCCCAGACCCACAGCTCCCAGCCACCCACAACGATGCTATCTCCAGTCGTACAAATATTCCAAATGCAATTATATGGTTTTGAATTTCATGACTTTGTTCGACTTTTATTGCATAGTTTCTTTGATGTACTGCACTCACAAAAAAATCCAGATCCATGGGTCATATTTTCAGGCACTGCTGCATGATACTTGAAAGAAACAGGTGTAGCTTAGCACCGTGAATACAGAAGGCTAGCTTTATCATTCAATATTTATAAGCTTGCACTGGCGACATCTGCTCAGGGATGTTAGTGCAACGAATCACTCTTTGACAAGGGGAAAAAAACAGGGTTAAAAGCTTTGACAATATAGTAGTACCCCAGTATACGTCATTTCGGCATTCATCAAACTCGACTTTACGTTGCTTGTCTGTAGTTAAATTCACACAAAGTAATTTTTTGCAACTTCACAAAGTCATATGCATAATATATGAAAGGAGCGAAATGAAGGACAAAAATAATTATGACTTTTTCTAAAAGTTCTTCATACTCAACTAATCTCACTTGCTCGTAAGAATTAGATGATTTTAAGTAAATAATGAACAGAATTTACGACAGCAGAAGACTGGAGGGGCTTGACAAACCTTACGTAAATTACATAACTGATTTTGATGAAACAGTATGAAATATTTAATGTAGTTACTTATAGTAATTTCTGTTTTGTTTTTCTGAATTCCAGGTGAACATTGACTTTTAAGACTGCAAAATTAACACTGACTTCTATAATGAACTAAAGGTGCATTTATGTCAATGGAAATGAATATGTCTATGTCTACATCTGTATTAGTCCTGTATTAGTCCTCAGGCATTTTTAACGCATTTTTTTCGGGCATCTCAAAAACTGGCTTACAATGGGGCTCTTACGATGGGGAACCAATTAATGACGTAAGGTGGGGTATGACTGCATAAGCATGGATATTAGTTGTGTTAGATAGTACACAACATATTAAAAAAATAAATAATAGCACTGACACTACTTATAGTATTACCAGGTTTCAATTCACAATAATCTGTCACTGTGTACAATAACACATTTTATATATGCAAAGTTAAAAGGGATTTTAAACTGTTGGTGAGGGTGACAACTTGTGCTTTTAATAAAAATGATGTTCAGATTCCTCCAAAAAAGGCGGTAGATCCTATTTGAGGCACAGACATTGCCTAATACTGCTCTGCGAAGTACAATAATATAAAACATTACAACTTTAGCAAAAGTGTAAAAAACGGTGGAGATAATGTTACATTACAGCCCGTTCTTATGAAACAAGAGGAAGAATTTTCAGCAGCGGATAGTGTTTATTTGTGCCCGTGATGGGGAGAGGACGACGCTGTAGCGGGAATCTCGGGCCATGTTCAGTCAGTCCAGAGAAACATTATGTCATTGCACAAGCGTTTGAGAGTAACAGCCTAGCCCGCTCAAGCAGCCCACTGCAGATGTGTCCCTCTGTGGACTGCATTTCCCTCTAAGCACAGCAGGGACATACAAGGATACTGGAAAGCACTGATATTTCATCTTTGTAGCCTGTACACATATGGCAGGCTCAGGCAAAATCAACAGCTCTGTGCAAAATACTTCAATTTACTTAAAAGGGAATATTATCATGGGCAATTGGAGATTCATGTCAGCTGAATCCTCTACAGTGTATGTCCATCTTGACTCCACATTCATGCATAAATGAATTCTAGTACCTGGGCAACCGCTGTCCTGGCATATCTATTAAAAGCAAGTTATTTTGCTCGCCATATACAAATAGCTCTGTGTTTGCCTGGAAAATACCTCTCTGTCTCCATTCATAAAGTCAGATTATATCCACAAATAAGGCCAGAAAGTACTTTGCCTCCAGAACCTTAAACTTTTAGCCTGGTTTCTAACATTTTTTTGTGCTTTTGCTCCAGACATTTATCACACGCACTTCAGATGAAAATGTTAAATGCAGAAAAGGTGGACAGATGCAGGAAAGCTGTGCCTAATGAATTTCACAGATTTGGAGCCTCCCTGGTGACAAGAATGCTTCAGGATTGATTAGATACCCAGAGAAAGGGGGTTCTACTCTCTGAAGGAACAACCATGTTTTGGACAGTGGTGCGTATGAACCTACACATTTATGGCAGTATATACACAAAGAAAGACATGATATGGTCGAGGTAAAGGATGAGCTTAAATATCAAAATGCAGATCTTGTCACTTCTGAGATATGAAATATTGTTGTGATGCAATAAAAGATTAACAGCTAGTGACATGCAATTAAAGTGGCGTTTGGCCAGGATGAGGTACGCAGGCAACCACAGAAATGCAAACTTAGTTTTACGGACCTTAAAAAAAATTATGAAACCATCCAGGGTAAAGTTAATCCATTTAGATAAATGCTCTGAAACCAATTTCTGAAATTGCTTAAATATGAAGTCTGTGTCTGGTATATACAAACAAAACAACATTCGACTCAATTCCTAGGATTTTACAAATCAGCCCACTGAGTTTTCGGTACGATGGCGGTGAGGCTTCTAACGCCAGTTAATGACTCATCACAAAGCACATCTCCATAAGTTAATTTGTTCTACAAACTCTACAACAGTGTGACTGCTGACACTGCAAATTATTCTACAAAGTGAACCACAGTTTAACTGCCCTAAAATACTATATAATAACTATGCAGGCACCACAGCTGAAGGCAGAACAAGGCAGTGAAGCTGCCTAGCCATGCTGTCGCCTGTTAGCAGGGTCTACAGGCAAAGCATGGTGGTCCTTAGGACATCAGAGTTATCAATGCGGTCAAGACAGAGAAAGGAATCTGCAGTGCATCAAGCAGCTCCAGGAACAACAATTTTCCAACATAGTTTGGCAATGCATCATATAGATTTATAGCAGAACATGCAAAAAAACCTTTGAAAAGTAAACATGGTACCAAGTACACTCACTTATGTCATGGTACTTGCATTAATTGTACATGTACTATATCTGATATTTACATTTTTTACTGTACATGTTATGCATTTAGCAGATCAGCAAGGGACAGTCCCAGGAGAAATTGGAGGTTAAAGCCCTTGATCAGGGCACCAACACTGAGATCACTCTGCTGGCCCAAGGATTCTGACCAGTGACCTCCTGATCACAGGCACAGCTTTCTAACCTATTGAGTCACACAGGACCCCATTTTCATCTGTCCATCCATACATTTTCTGTAAGCACTTGTCCTAACCAGGGTAATGAGGGTCATGAGAGGCTATGGGATCCGAATCCGTGTATCATTCGTTCATTCGTTTTTCTCACTAAAACCAAAAAAGGAACTAAGAAAAAACATGTGTGTTTTCGATATTTGTTTCCAAAACCAAAAGTACAAAAAACGGATAATGAGTCGTTTTCCGATTTCCCATTCAAATAAAAAATGGAAAAAACAGAAAACGAGTGGCCACTTTCCATTTTGTTTCTCTCCATCAAATGCAAATTGCATCACCTGGAAGTGACCATTACAAATGACCAATCAAAAAGAAAAAAAATATATTGGGCCTGCGGAGTTACGTCAGTGTCGCACTGAATCACGGGATAGCAGCGCCATATTTAGAGGAATGCAAACAACCAGGGCTGCGTTTCCAAGAGCTCCCATTAGCAACTAACATAGTTGGACTAATTCAGTTGCATGGTTCCAACTATTTTAGCTGCTATTGTAGTTAGCAACTGTGCTTTTGAGAAACGCACCCCAGATCGTCACAATGGAAGAAACGCGGATGAAGAAAGCGAAGAACAGTGAGAAGACACCATACCTTAAGAAACAGAAGTGTGATGCCAAGAAAACATATGTGCCCTTAAATAAAGTGTTGTAACTGGTCGTGTTTGACCGTGTCATGTCAGTAGTTCTGTCTGGCAAGCCGGCTGCCCTTGCAGGTTAGCATAAGAGTTGTCACCCTGTGGTGAAGATGGCTACGAAACTTATAAATTGCACCAAAGAGGAACAGCGATCTGTCATACGCTTTTTGTGGGCAATAGGCATGCCGGGACAGATTCATCTCCGCATGTGTCCGCTCGGTATGGGGATAAATTTTCTCTTGTAGAATCATCTATGAGTGGACTGAAATGTCCGAGTATGTGACGGATGCAGAAAGCTCCGGATGGCCAGCTACAGCCACGACCGCCAGGAATGATTATGATGTAAAAGCCAGGGTGCATCAGCGGCTATGCGCTCAACCAAAAACATTTTTTGCTGATGCCATTAAAAAGCTGGTACAATGCTGGAAAAATTTTATCGCTAAAGGTGACTATGTAGAGAAGTGATTTTATGTAGAAAAGTGATTTTTATGGTCACTTCTGGGTCATGCAATATGCGTTTGACGAAAAAACCAAAATGAAAAGTGGGCGCTCATTTTCCGTTTTTCCATTTTAGATTTGACAGCAAAATGAGAAATCAGAAAACGACTCGTTATCCATTTTTGTAATTTTGGTTTTGGAAATGAATATAAAAAAACACATTTTTTTGTTTTTTCATTTTTGGTTTTAGTGAGAAAAACGAATGAACGAATGATACACGGATTCTATGGGCACATGGCAGGGAATAACCCAGGACGGGGTGCTAATGCATTCCAGGACACACTCACACAGCACATACATATATCTGTCATATACTGTCTGCGACTTTCTTCTGTGCTTGAATGAATCATTGAACACAGTCTGCCCAGCATATATCCCATTGCTGTAAAAATGCACAGGAATGGTATCCCCTAGGCCTCCATCTGAGACTGTGAAAGACCCACAGCCTTCAAAGGGTATCCAACTACAAACATCTCCAGAAAAAAATCCACACTGCGATGGTAATAGCAGTGCCAAGGGGCTTTTAGCCAGGCAAAGCGCTGTGCCCCTACCATGCAATCGGCTCGCCACGGACAGCTGCGAAAACCGCTTGGCTTTCGAGTGTTTTGAGAACCCAAGCAGAGAGCAATCTGTATTTAGAAACGTCCCAGTAAGTGGAAGCCAATCTATGGTCTCCAGCACCACTTGAAAGCCTGGTTTTACAAAGCGGCACAAAGGGTTTACTCACGGCCAGGGACACGGAACAAGGGCGTTTAAAATGAAACAAGTTCTAAAATCAGCTTAGAGCTCCATAACCCAGAAGTGTAGCACCCCTCAAACAGGAACCACTGCCAAGATCTTGTTGTTCCTCACAAGCTCAGCAAAAAATAGAGAATCAGAACAGTGTCTTTTTTCCAGGATGATTTCCCATAATGGGGAACCCTGGACGAATTAGAATTGCACCTCTCCAAAGCCAAGACCAACAGAGGTGCCATTAGGTTGTACAGGCCCTTGCTGCAAAGCACTACTGTCCATCAAAAAATCACAGCCTGCTGACAGGAAGAGGAGCACAATCCTCTAGCCCTGTAATCGGCACCCAGTCTCTAAAAACCTAACAATTAGGCAACAACAGATTTCACTTGATTAACATTACAGAACTATGGGGATACACTGGTTACAGCATCTTCAGACAAAATTAATTTTTGAGGATTCAACAAGCAACCCGATTTCTCTGTTAGCCACAGTGTAGAGCTGGGCAATTCCATAATTTTTATTTCAACTGCGATTTTGGCTTCTAACGATTATTGAAATAAATTGATTATTGTGCCGCATTTCGTTTTGCAAGGGATGCTCCCGTTTTGTCTTACATTATAAATCCAGAGACCCCCTTTCCAGCACTATTCATTTGTTTCTCAGTTGAATTATACTTAGAATTCAAGGAACTATATATAACTATAACTATAGAATTCAACTATATAACTATACTTAGGCCCAGTGGTGGGCTGGCCCCCCATCCTGGGTTGTTCCCGCCTCATGCCCATAGCTTCCGGGATAGGCTCCGGACCCCCCGCGACCCTGTTCGGATAAGCGGGTTGGAAAATGGATGGATGGATGGAACTATACTTGGAATTCAAGACAAGTTCAATAATAGCATGATATTTCTGCAGTTGATGAGTAATCATGTTAATCATAATTCCAATTTTGACCAAAAGAACCATGATTATGGTTTTTGCCATGATAAAGCATCAGCATCCCTATCACAGCAGCACAAAAACCTGTTCTTATCAGTACAGGAAGCTGTGCGGTGTTTCACAGTGCAAACATTCTGGAACAGAATTACGTATGTCTTCGAGAGTCCTGTCTCCGGCTGACCCCGGGGTCACAGCCCGCATATACACGTGACTGAATTTGCTAAACATGACATCTGACTCGCTCTCTGAAACTGAAAGAGGGTCTGCATTAAAAACAAAAACACAACAAACGGCTCTTCGGCAGCTGTTTCGGAGAAATGCCCGCGGTTATTTAGGAATGCGATGTCTGAATTCTTTCTAGAAAAATAACAGCAAGCCACTTTTTATATCAGTTTCAGAAAACTGAGCGGAACAGAACGGAGTAAAAAAACGACTAACACTAGATTAAAAACCCGAACCTGCATCACGGCTGTTGGCTATCTGCGATTCCTTTTCACGGCTGCAAGGTGGCATTCAGCTAAAAATGGATATTTGTTCTGGCAGCTTGTGCATCCCTGGAATTACATTAAATTGTCATTTAGGAGCTCTGATGTGAATTTTAAAAGGCCACCTGCCTCCCAGCTGCAGCCGTACAAAGCAACTAACACACGTCTGCGATTCACCCCCTCAGCTTTTTTAAGGTGTCTCCCTTTTGTTGGCAGGCCTGAAAACATTACCTATTACATTACACCAATACTGACCCTGTGAACCCACGCTGGCACACTCCGCCTTAAAACCGTCTAGCTGCTTTTTAACTCTTCGGCTGTATAGGGTCTTGGATGACAGATCATTGCATTGTGTTTTCAAAGAAGGTAAACAGCCATGCAACCCACCACAGTCGCTACCTGATATGCATGAGATGTTATGAAAAACACCAAAGCCAAAACTGGGAATATTATACCTTCCAAACACATAAGGGCAGCTTCTAGAAAAAAAAAGCTCAATATTCGTTTGTTTTTGGCAAAGAAATGCCAATATTATAAAGCAGCTCTGAATTTACAGAGGGAAATAAATTAAAACCCAGCTTATCGCTAGCAAATGACTTCCTACATCCGGTACAGCTGCCGTAAATAATTCAGGGCAGAATTAAGTTGTTTTTTTTTTCTTAACTGTGTCCTCAGTCACAATCAGTTCACCTCCAGACTACCAGTTTACATCAGGAGCTTGATACTGAACACAAGTGACGGAATCTGTCTGAGAAAATTAATCTTTAACAGAACAAGAACAGGCACCGCCAAAGGAGGGCAGGGCAGATGATCATCCTCTCCACTCAATAAAAACTGCCTTAATAAAAACTCAAGCAGCCCCTGCACCAGGACGGGATCCCTTTGACTCAAATATGCATTACACACACCCAAAGGAACCTCAGTAAACTGCCCGATACTGCCCAATGTGTACGTAACTGACTTTAAAGATCATCATGATTTCACTCAGACATTGACATTGGCTGTATAGTTTGCTGATCCCAGCCTGTCCCAGACAGTCACAGGACACATGGCAGGGGTAGATGTTGAATGAGACTGCAGTGCATCACAGCATACATATATGCACATAGCAATGCAATTTAGAAACACAGTTTAGCCTAAATGCACGTCTTAGGACAGCAGGAGGAAACTGGAGTACCTGGAGGAGACCCATGAACACACACACACTCCATTCATTCCTATGGGAAAAGCCCTAATCCCAATCACGATATCCCTAACCCCTATCCAGCCCTAACCGTAACCATAAGTAACCAACCCAAGTACAAGACTTTTGGCATTTTTGCTTTTTTGATTGCAGTCACTGATTTTGAAAAAAGGTCCTCAAAAGTAAGGAAGTTTCACGTTTTACCACACTATGGGGACATTGTGGTCTCCAAATGTGATCTATGCAACCCCCCCCCACATACACACACACATACACACTCACACGTTTGTCCTTATATCTTAGTGAGGACCATCCATTCATTTCTATAGGAAAAACCCTAATTCCAGTCACAATACCCTTAATCATAACCTTAACAATAAGTAACCAAACAATATACAAGACATTTTTACTTTTTTTGATTGCATTAATAGATGAATAGTATTAATAGCAGTGAGGACCAAAAAATGACCTCACTAGCCACATTTCTTGAGGATCTTCTTTACTTGTGAGGTCTTTTGGTCAAAAACCTGTGTACACACACAGTGTTACTCTATGAACCACCGTGCCATCCTCAACCTAACACGTGTACTGTCCATCATGCAACTCTGAGAGACTAACAACAGCCTAAAGACTAAATAAAACCACACTAAAATTGTGTAAAGGCAGCTGCTTAACACGCATGTCTTTAAATTTAAGCTTGCAAATTTAGTAACTGTGATTTTCCAGACAGCAGCAAAAATTACTTGTGGCTTTTTTTCAGTTCTATTAAATTTATTTTATACGGCACCCTTCCCAGTATAGCCACCCCAGTGAGCTTCACATATACATAAATATACTGGCAAAGCACACTTCGTGAGCAGAAAACACCAAGAGACAGGTGAGAAACACATTGCCTTCAGGTTGTACTACTAGGGGAACATTTCTGGGGCTCCAAAGTCAATAGACTGCCCAGCCATGGCCTGCTAACCATACATAACAACAACAAAACAACAAAACAACTGTGCAGCCCTGCATTTAAATGGTTCCCAGCTTTTCCATTTTCTTTCTGCAATTGTGCCCCAATATTTTGCAGATGTCACATAAATGAGGTATTTGACACAATTTAGCTTAGCAACCCTCACCATCCACAACAACAATCAGATTCACTCAGCCGGCCTCACAGACTACCCTATAACCTGATGAGTATTGCGTTCTTAGACCTTGCCAATCCCCAAAGCAGAAGTCCTTGCAAATTTAACAAAAAAATATATAAATAATTACAAAACACCAGGCATGACAACTTTTTTCACGGTCAATGTTGTCAGTGATGACAGAACTTAATGCATTTCGACTTTTTTACGATTTAGCAGTTCAAGGGTACTTCAAAGAAGCAAGTCAACATATAATCACATTTTTGCAGTTAACTGCACAGAACATGTGAAGACAAAAAAACATTTTTCTCAAAACTAGCATTGCTTCTGGTGATTCAAAATATGCATATAGACAAGGTTTTGGTAAGCGTGACCAAATGACAGAAGCGTGACCAAATGACAGAAGCGTGACCAAATGACATAAAGTTACCTGGCTGTACGGAATGCGTGAGTATTCACGTACCACTAAACATGAAAATCACAAAGACGACAAATTAACTGGAAACAAAGAAAATGAAACACATTTCATATCTTTTTGCTGTCTAAGACTGTATACAGATTAACATTTCTTTTGTATAAAAAACCGGTACTACAACTTTTTTGCTGCCGTTGTCCTTTAGATATTTGAATGCCTTGGCTGGCTGCATTAAACAAGGCAGCTCATGCGACGGTTTCCCTTCGCTTCACTACCTGTACCTTGTTTCGAGGTCCTCCGTCGAATCCTCATCTTGGGGAAAGATGGCCAGGAGTAATTGAAGGGTGAATCAGAGTCAGAATCCATGCCTGCCCGTGGAGTGTTTCGGAGGAACACTTCAGAGAGGAGGCATGCTGTTTCGTTGTATTCTTCCCCCGGACAGCTGTGTGCCGTCCTCAGCAGCGTCCCGAGCTCAAAGCAAAATCATCTGGCTGCAGCCCGGGGGCTAGCCGTGGGGAAACCTGGACCCAAATGCGAGGGGGGACTGCGGTGCTGCCGAGGGGGGCGTGTGGGAGGCATGAAATTCAGAGGAACACGGAGAGTGGGGGGGGGTGGAGTGGGGCGCACCCTGCCAGATAGAGGTCCCAAAATCCTCTGGGGATGTGAACGCAGGCTGTGAAAAGGTGTCCGGAAGAATTCCAGAGGTCAGCCAAGGCCGGTGAATCATTAACTCACCTTTTTAATCTCCAATGCTGAGCTACAGCAGTCCGGTGGCTTTACGGGGTGGATGGGAAGGAGAGCCTACCCCCCCCCCCCCCCCCCCCCCCCCCCAAAAAGCACTAGATGAGGGAGCGACAGGCGGGGACGGCTGGGGGGCCGGGCTCCGTCGAGCCGTTGGCCGCTGC
>JAODKM010000108.1:9669269-9681514 GCA_026780845.1 Petrocephalus sullivani | reverse complement strand
GGGGTTAGGGTTAGCCTAGAAGCTACCGTGGATCTGCTGTTGGGGTTAGGGTTAGCCTAGAAGCTACCGTGGATCTGCTGTCGGGGTTAGGGTTAGCCTAGAAGCTACCGCGGATCTGCTGTCGGGGTTAGGGTTAGCTTAGAAGCTACCGCGAATCCATCAGGTCTGACTCTTGTTCTGTTTCCTAGGGTGCAGACCCCAACATCCTGGCTAAGGGTAGAGAGAGTGCCCTATCACTGGCCTGCAGTAAGGGCTACACTGACATCGTCAAAATGCTAATTGATTGTGGCGTGGATGTTAACGAATACGACTGGGTATGTCTTTCACATACATGTATATCTTTTTCAGTTATACAGCCTGTTTAATGGAATTATTAGGCATGAAATGGTTATGGTTTCTACTGGCTTTAGTTTAAATTCCTGGCTGTTAGTCCTACTGTCATTAAGAGCGTGGTTGTTTACCACACTTCGAAAAACTCACGTTAAATACTGTCTAGCATCAAATAAAGTTAACAGCAGTCTCCCAGACCCAGGTGTGCCGGTGCAGCATGAAACATGTGTTTGTTTTGCATCTGAAAACATGCCAGAAGGCAGTGACAGAGCTCCAGAGATTTTTAATGTTAATGCACATTTGATGTGGGTTTCGTATGTTTACATAGCCTGTTGGCTATGTTATTATTTTAATGGTTATGCAAACAAAAGTTCCATAGTGCTACAATTTTTTCTTTTAGGTTTCAGTTGGTGAAATTATTTCAGTTAATCAGGACTTTTTGAATTTCGCAGCACAATTTTTAAAAATACTGTGATAATACTGATAATTTTGGTCCCTATAATTGTCATATTAAATTTGAATACTTTTTTTGTGTATCGGAATAGCCAGATTGCTTTTTCTGTATCTGTGGCGTTATTTTAGTGGATAGTTTAGTTTATAGTATTTGTTCTGTGTATGCTGGTAACTTGAAGTCCGGTGTAGACATGGCTAATGTGATTTCATATCTGGGGAGCAGCCCTTGTACATTTCAAGATGCTGAAAGTGTTTACAATGAAGGAACTGGGAAGTCCACATTTTGAAATGCTGAGGTGTAATTCTGTGTTTGGATTTGCTTCTGGATGCAGAACGGTGGTGCCCCTCTGCTATATGCTGTTCATGGGAATCACGTGCGCTGCGTGGAACTCCTCCTTGGTAATTATGGGATGGATTTCTTTTTACATTTACGTATATTTACGTATATTTATTTGGCAAAGTGATGTTCAAGTGAGACGGGAAGGGAGTACAGCGCTAATTTGAAATGTTCCCAGACTGAGGTTCCGTACATTGTTATATTGCTGCATTTTAATGCATGACTTTTATCTTTTACAGATAATGGAGCAGATCCAACTATTGAGTCTGACTCTGGTTTCAATGCCATGGACATGGCAGTGGCAATGGGCCATAGAAATGGTAAGCACCGCACCAACGATCAATTCCAGATGTTAACATCTGATTGAGATTGAATATAGGATTTGAATGATTTCGAGGTTAAACTTGATTTCCTCTCACCTGATTTGGATGGTTGAAGACAGGAAGTGGTAAGCGTTTCCTCAGTGGGCCATGTGCAGATTAAGTGACTCGATGGTTACATTAATGTAGTTATGTGAAGTTTTCCCCTTATCAAATAGGCCTTTGACTTACCAGAATTATTAATGAATACTAATAAACCAGGAGACTTCACTTAGTTTCTAATATATTATCATTGTGGAACAGTAGTATTGGTGACTTGGAATCAGACATTGTGCGGTCCTGTTCTCCACAGACGTACGTCCCCGTACTGATCTCTGATCACCTCTAAATCACACATATATTGTGTTTTAATGTGCTGCACTGTTTCCTTTGCCAGTTCAACAGGTCATGGAAGCCCATCTGTTGAAGCTTCTACAAGGAATTAAAGATTGACTGTGAAGAAGTGAAGTAAAAGCAGATATCAGTGGGTGTACTTGAAGCACTTTATATCAACAGTCTTTCTGCTTTTTACTGGTATAATACAGGGAGTCCTCGGCTTACGAGGTTCTCGACATGCGACGTTTCGAGTTTACGACGCTAACTCCCATAAGAACTGTTTCAGCTTACGCCGATAGTGGACTACGTGGGCAAGCTAGTTTGGTTGTACGTGGCAACTTTTTTTACGCTCATTCATGGTGGTATGATTTAAGCATGTACTTTTCGAAAATGAAAATGAGCCGATGCAGCAGAGCAAAGGTGGTGTGACGAATAGTTGTTTTGATAAATCCCACAATGCAATATTCCCTTAGAATATGCATATGCATGGGATGATGGTTTGGCTTTATTATGTTCCATTCTCTTGGCGACACTCACTAAAAAGCAGTGCCTGTTGTGCATCGCATTTCCACATGGCAGGGTTCTGCGCACTGTAAAACAATACGTTGCGTCGATTGTTTTTCCGTATATGCCGAAGTCATTTTTGCATTTCAAGGTGGCACAAATTTCATAGTTTTTATGTTCTAAATTATGATTTTACAACTGTGTTAGGATAGGTAAGTCACTTTGGCTAGGGTTTGTTTTGACTACAAAATTCGGTTTCATTACTGTCGCAGGAACGGAACTGTGTCGTAAAATGAGGACTCCCTGTACAAGCAAAGGCTTCTTTTGTTCTCCGTTGCCCTTTTTTCTTGGGTACAGGTGCTACATACACGTAGCTATTAAACAGCACATATTTAAGAAACACTAATAATTACATTGACAAAGCTAGTTGTGAAAGGTTCCCATGGTAACTCTTTGTTACATTTTTAGCAGCCTTTAACATATTACTAATTTCTTTAAAAGTTGAGAATTTAGTTAGACCAAACTCTGGAAAGTTTGCTTTCCTATTTTTTTGAACAATGGACTATGTAATTGCAGAATGGAATTGACTTACTTAGCCATGTGTAATTTCTGTGGTTGCCGAAATTGTGATATTGGTCGTGATATGTGTGATTATGATGCGTCATATTTATTTTTGTGTATTTTGGTGTGAATTTGTGATCTTTTTTTCCTTTATTTTGTGTAGCATACATCCCTATCATAGGGTGATCATCTATGCATGAAGAAAATACAGCAACAACTAAATGCTACATGTTTTGTTTGTTTGTTTTTTTTTTTTAAATCTAAACCGTTTTTCCTTTAGAAACAATCGCCGGTTAAGAAACTGCTTATGAATACATTTTAGGAAAAGCAAGTTCAAGGCACTGGAGTAGAACGGCGACAATGGATAGCCGCAGACTAAGTTGTCATTTTGGGATGCGTTTTATACATAAGCATGCTGTTTTCGAGAAGTTATTAAAATCATTTAAATTGTCAATTTGCTTGTCAGTATCTGATGGACTCAACAGCAGTCTTTTTAATAATTAAACCATTCCATGTTAAAAAATTCCATGTCTTGATCTGCTGGGGGACTTCAATGCCCACGTGGGCAATGACAGTGAGACCTGGAGGGGGGTGGTTGGGAAGAATGCCCCCCCCCCCCCGATCTGAACCCGAGCAGTGTTTTGTTATTGGACTTCTGTGCTCGTCGTGGATTGTCCATAATGAGCATCATGTTCAAGCATAAGGGTGTCCACATGTGCACTTGGCACCAGGACACCCTAGGTCGCAGTTTGATTATCGACTTTGTGGTCGTGTCATCGGACTTGTGGCCGAATGTATTAGTTACTCAGGCGACGAGAGGGGTGGAGCTGTCAACTGATCACCACCTGGTGGTGGGTTGGCTCCGCTGGTGGGGGAGGAAGCCGGTCAGGCCTGACAGGCCCAAGGGTATAGTGAGGGTTTGCTGGGAATGTCTGGCCGGAATCCCCTGTCAGAAGGAGCTTCAACTCCTACCTCCAGCAGAGCTGTGCCCACGTCCCGGGGGAAGCGGGGGACATTGAGTCCGAATGGGCCATGTTCTGCGCCTCCATTGTGGAGGCGGCTGACTGGAGTTGTGGCCGTAAGGTGGTCGGTGCTTGTCACAGCGGTAATCCCCACACCTGCTGGTGGACACCGGCTGTAAGGGATGCCGTCAAGCTGAAGAAGGAGTCCTAATAGGCATTTTTGGCTTGTGGGACTCCAGAGGCAGCTGATGGGTACCAGCGGGCCAAGCAGAACGTGGCTTCGGCGATTGCTGAGGCAAAAACTCGGGTGTGGGAGGAGTTGAAGCCATAGATAACGAATTCCGGATGGCTTCGAGGAGATTCTGGTCCACCTTCAGACGTCTCAGGGCGGGAAAGCGCTGCAGCATCAACACTGTTTATGGCAGAGATGGGGCACTGCTGACCTCAATTAGGGACGTTGTGGGTCGGTGGAAGGAATACTTCGAAGACCTCCTCAATCCCACCGACACGCCTTCTAATGAGGAAGCAGTCTGGGGACTTGGGGGTGGACTCCCCTATCTCTGGGGTAGAGGTTGCTGAGGTGGCTGGACCCCGGGGGTGGATGAGATCCGCCTGGAGTTCCTCAAGGCTCTGGATGTTTCTGGTGAGTGTTGGACTCCACTAAGGCTGCCCTTTGTCACCGATTCTGTTCGTAACTTTTATGGACAGAAGTGAAGTTGATTAATAATCATTGTTGATGCACCACAGCACGCAACCTGTCCTCTGCTTTTAACCCATGTGACTGTGACACAGCAGGGGGCAGCTACTTGAGCACCAGGGGAGCAGTGCTTGGGGACGGTACCTTGCTCAGGCTACCTCAGTGGTACGTGTGGGTCAGGGACTTGAACCGGCAGTCTTTCAATCACACGGTTATGCTCCTAACTACTACACCACCTGCCTGCCCCAAAAAAAATTCTAGGCGTGGCCAGGGCATTGAGGGTGTCCGGTTTGGTGACCTCAGGATTAGGTCTCTGCTTTTTGCAGATGATGTGGTTCTGTTGACTTCATCGGACCGTGACCTTCAGCTCTCACCGGAGCAGTTTGCAGCCAAGTGTGAAGCGGCTGGGATGAGAATCAGCACCTCCAAATCCGAGGCCATGGTCCTCAGCCGGAAAAGGGTGGAGTGCTCTCTCCGGGTCTGGGAGGTGGTCCTTCCCCAAGTGGAGGAGTTTAAGTATCTCAGAGTCTTGTTCACGAGTAAGGGAAGGACGGAGCGGGAGATCGACAGGCGGATTGGTGCGGCATCATCAGTGATGCGGGCGCTGCATTGGTCTGTCATGGTGAAGAAGAAACTGAGCCTAAAGGCAAAGCTCTTGATTTACCAGTCGATCTACGTTCCTACCCTCACCTATGGTCATGAGCTGTGGGTAGTGACTGAAAGAACAAGATCGTGAATACCAGTGGCCGAAATGAGTTTCCTCCGCAGGGTAGCTGGGTGAGAAGCTCGGTCATTCGGGGGAGACTCAGAGTAGAACTGCTGCTACTCCGCATTGAGAGGAGTCATGAGGTGGCTCGGTCATCTGGTCAGGAAGCCTCCTGGACGCCTCTCCGGTGAGGTTTTCCGGGCTTGTCCCACTGGGAGGAGGCCCCGTGGAAGACCCAGGACACGCTGGAGAGACTATGTCTCTCAGCTGGCCTGGGAAAGCCTCAGGATTCCCCCGGAAGAGCTGGATGAAGTGGGCGGGGAGAGGGAAGTCTAGGTTTCCCTGCTTAGGCTACTGCCCCCACGACCCGACCCGGAAAAGCAGTAGATAATGAATGGATGGATGGATGGATGTTAAAAACAGAAAAAAACTGCTTAAGAAAGGGTTTCGCTAGACTAAGAAGTTACTATTTAAGGCTCTGTACTTTAGCTGATAGTCTGTCATTTCATACAGTAAATCACATCATTTGTTTAAATAGACTTCATTTTGTTCCCAAAAGAACAAATCAATAGCTTAGTTACTTACACATAAAACATACCTTCAATGAATTCTGTTTTGACAAACTTTTGGCATTTTTAATAGTTTTAATCATCATTCTGACAACTGCAACCTCACCTCCACCATTCCTTAATGGACAGCCTGAAAATAGCATGAAAGGTATATAGATATATTAAACAGTCTCTGGATGCATTGTGTTGAGAAGGTTTTTCTCTGAATATGCTGTAAATAGTGTACACATAGTATGTCACTTATTACCTTAAACTAGCAACACAAGTCAAGCTTTTCTGATACATGTGTACAATGAGTCAATTCAATGCACGCAATGTACAGTAAGATTCTGGATAACTGTTCCAATGTTGGCACTAATATGGCAAACAACATGAAATACCTTTAAATATCTGAGAGTCACTGTAACCCCAGTGCACTGCACAATCCAGTTACAAAATGACACTGGTAAACACTGCACTGAAAAAGCAAAAACATAAAACTGTGCTTATTTTTCCATCAAGCAAACTTGAGTGTTTCTGCAGACAAATGTAGGAATGGGAAGGAAATTTGGCCTATCCAAATGCTGCTCCCACATGTATATTTCAAAATATAACAAGGCATTATATTTACTAACAGAAGATACCAGACATATAGGGAGAACTGAGTAATTGGTGAAATATACTGGAATATCGCATGACAGATGAGTTTTAAGGCAACATATGTGCCCTAAAAATGGGTAGCAACTAGAAAATAGTGGTTAATAAAAAAAAACAGTAATTCAAGACTATCTGTAAATCAAGATTAATGTTAATCTGGTCCACTTCAGTTCGCTTCATTCTTCGAAGCTTCGTCGAAGGTCCCCACAAGAGCTGCAAGAACAGAATTTTCCAGTGTTACGTCCACTGCTAGGCATCTCTCCATTTCATCCACGACTTTGTTAAAGTAAAAGCACTTCACTATACAGCAGTAGAGTACATGACTGTGTATGTGACAGATGAAACCTGAACTTGAAAATATCAGCTAAACATTAAAATTTGCTCAACATAGACCCCAGATGACAGCGGATGCAAACACTGGAAATGAGTTTCCGTCACGGGGTGTCTGGGTTCAGCCTTGGGGGGGGGGGAGGAGGTCAAAATGGCACCACTGCTTCTCTGCACTGCAAGCAGCCACTGGTGATGGTTTGGGCTTCTATCTAGGATGCCTCCAGGACACCTCCCTGGGGGGGCGTTTCAGGAATGTCCAACCAGGGGGAGATCCCAGGACTGACCCAGGACACGCTGGAGAGATTATTTCTCTTGGTGGCTCAGGGACTGCCTGTGTGTCCCTCCAGAGACCCCCCCACCCCCACCCCACACACACACACACACACACACACATCTGAGCACAAGTCTGCTCTCTCACCTGGAACATCTTCATCGTCCTCACCAACAGCGAGGGGTGCCCTGCCATCTCCAGCTTTTACACAAATGACAGCAAGGAAAATGTGTTAGAGGCTGGTACTGTTCCAACATACAAGCAGTAATTTTAGTTTTAAATATACGACAATTAAAACTGAATAAGCAGACATGGAAGATGGATGAATGGATGGATACAGCCCTAAAAATACTCCAAGTAGTTGTGGTTTGTTTAGAAAACTGGCCAACATTCATATATAACTGGTATTTCTAAAAGCGTAATGTGCCTACAGCACAGCAAATGTACAAATACAGTAGTACCCCGGTATACGTCAGCATACGTCAAACTCGAATTTACATTGCTTGTCTGTAGTAATTAATTTCTTACATAAATTTTTGCAACTTTACAACACTCGCAGCTTCATATACATATTACTTCAAAAGAGCAAAATAAAGGAAATTCTTTAAAAGTTTATTAACAATAGGTAAAATGCATAAAACTGATATAAAAACACAATAAACGTCTTAATCCTTAATAAGAAGTATTAATACTTGATACTTATTCTGTACTTAAAATATGTACAGAATAGTGATTCTAAAAATAACAGCATTATTTTCGGGTTACGTCAAAAATCGGCTTATGACAGGGCTCTAGGAAACAATTAATGAGGAAAGGCGGGGTATGACTGTATGGGTATATTGCCAAGACAGTCACAATCAAACTTGAATGAGTGCTTTTCGTCGTTTGCCATGCACTGCCTGTGTAGCCGTCTCTGGGGCCTCCGCCACACACTCACCCTGCTTCGGCAGGGCCTCAGCCAGCTTCCTGAGGCTGGTCAGGCTATCTGCACCGAGCTGATTCAGGATGCTAGGCAGCATTTCCGTCAGCTGCTTGGTCTCCGCGTGACCCGTGACGGTGAAGGTGTTGGCAGCCAGGGAGGCCTGCACTTTCGGGTTGTTGAAGTGGATAACCGTTCCCTGGTTTGTGAACATGTTGACCTGCGGAACAAAAGGGGTTACTGGAGACTACAGAAAGAGACTGATTTATTTCTTTTTTAATGGTCTCACAGCAAAAAAAAAAAAAAAAAAAGTTAATCTTGTTTTGGATCCACGTAGGTACACTAAGGTCAGTTGTTAAAGAAAGTGGAGTTTCATATGGCAGAGACAAGCCAGGTCATAACAAGACCACATGTAAAAAGCGCTAAAGTATTCACCTCCTCAATGCCAGAAATGTTATTAACACCGAGTTTCTTTAGGGAGAACTGCAGCTTCTTATCGTCTGCGGTTGCTGTTCTGTGTACCACCTTCTTCTTTCTGCGAGCAGTGCCCTTCCAAACAAAAAGGAACATTGTCATATAAAGTACTTATGTCAGTTACAGCAAACGGCCAGACCTAGGCAGCCCGTACCTTTCCCCCTATACGGACTTGTGCCTGCATCTTCGCAAGCTTTTCCTGATTCATGATGGTTTCTTTCATCTGGGATAAAAGCAACAGATCATTAGCCCCACTCCGTCTCTGGACTTTCCGCATATGCAAGCATTTCTCTCCTAATACAATGGCAGCCCTACTACATAGAGGTCGGTAAGAACTCCACATAGTGGCAGGTTACTAACGTGCGGTCCCTTGTTTTTTGGTCATGCTTCTTACTTGGCAAGCATGAGTTATAAGCTACAGAGTCCATCATGTGATGCTGCGTGTTACTAATAGTAACCCACTAGCTATCGCATACATTCTTGAAAATGACTTGGCATGACATCTCCGGCTGCCTGAATGCCTTTTTTGCTGAGCAGAAACACCAGGACGCTGCTTTGCTGGTGTTTGCAAATGACACATGGTTAGTAAGTTAGTTCAGTTTAATTCGGATAAATATACCGCAAAGACCCCGTTTATTCATATGGCAGTCACACATGTGCAGCATGACCTTCTGTAATTCAGATAAATCTCAGCCTCAGCTGTACCTGTAGCTAATGTAACATATTTACATGTTCCCTATGTACTGCAGTTAGGCTCCCATTGCACGCACGCCATCCGAACGCCACCTAGCCAGTTAGCCGCCCAGTCAGGCTGGAAAGGAACATAAGGTCATAACATAAGGTTATGTTCTTACTGGGGGGAAAACAGAGATTTGACGGAGCGCTGGTTATTATATACCGGATTTTGATATTTAATAACGATATGACACAAAGCCGAAGACAAGTGTAAAGCTAAGTGCACACCAGATAGCTGCGACCTGCTTCAATGCTAGCTGCTTAGCTACAAAGAAACGGCCTGTAAAAATTAGACATGGTGATAACACGTAGGATTGGATCAATAAAATTAAATGCTTCAATCCCGTCATTCAGTTTTATGTGCTCTCATCTGATAATACTAATATCTCCACGAGTCCAATGTCTTGCACGTACCCTTTATAGTAACGGAGAGCCTTAGCTAGCCGGCTACAGCTTGAAAGGCGAACGTCTGCGCATGACCGGAAGTTAATGGCGCAAAGGCATGATGTGCGATAGCTGAAGTACCGAAGCGTGCTACTGGCATCAGCTGCTTTGACTTAACGTTCTTTTGTTTAAAATGCATATTTAATTTGGGGTGTTTTTTTTTTAAGTAGAAATAAAAAATGACTGCAGAGGTTTGCAATTTCTAAAGAATATTTAGAAGACTAGCTTGTGGACTGAATATGTTGCGTCACCCCACCATCTTCGCTGTATTTGAAGGTAGAAAAAAAGCAAACATACTAATGCCACATCTGCGGGAGGATCTGTCAAAATTGTGATCGTTATAGTTTCTGTTCAACATGGGGACAGGGTGTCCAAGCGTAGAAGGTGGGATTCATGTCGGGCAGTTTCCAAAATCATTCCCGCTCAGTCTTTTTCCTAAATATTGGGAAAAATTAAATATTACTTAAAAACGTTTTTGAGCAGTTCAAGTTTGCATTTTCCCATGTTTCATTTTTTACATTACGGGCTGTACCATTAATCAATCTAGCGGGGTGAACCACCGGAAAAGCATTTAACTGGCTGAAATTAGCCAATTGTTCATTTAATTCACTGGGCGCTCAGAGCGCGAAAGTTGAATGCTTCCTACCAGTTACTACAAGCCAAAATGGTTACACACATAAGTAATAATAATTATATTTTTGCATTCACATGTCACTTACACAGTGAAGACAAACATTTGACAATGAGCTCAATGGATGTTAACTGACTTGCATCAGTTTTCAAGGTTTATTTTACCCTAGGCCAGGGACGGACTGGGACTAAATAAAAGCTCTGGACTTTCTCCCAAATAGGCCCACCACCCATATGCGCACAAAAAGCAACTAGCAGGACTGTCTTGAGACTGTCTCACTGTACTATACCAGTCAGGGTATTCGCAGCATTTTACCACTTCTGCCTTCGATAATTCAGCCAAATTTATCGCTGTTTTGACCTACGATTAGTATCTGCACACTGTACCGCACATATATCACTTAGATTATTCAATGTAATTATACTAAACCTTATCATGTCCATAATATCATAATTTTATATTATGTTTGGTATAAATAGATTAAATGTAATCTGTGTATTAAAAAATTTATGTAAATGAGGCGTCATGGATTTCTAGTGGACCATCGTGTCACTGTATAAACAAGGACGACATTTGTGTCTTGTTACTATTTTCGTGCGATCCCTCTAGGCAGTATGAGCTGTCTTTGCATGACTTTGAAGGCATGGACCGCAAGCAGGTGCACTGTCTAAGACCAATGTGGTATGGAAGATATTTAGCACCAAAATTCAAATGGCAATTTGTTTTGCGAATGGGAAGCCAATGTGCAATTTCACAGTGCAATTGGCAAGTCCATATGCAAAGTGGCAATGCAATCCTTAATTTATTTCAATTTATCTTGAATAAAAAAATTGAAATAAATGTTCAATTACATTTCATATTGCCGTGGTTTTTCCTGGCAAATGGCAGTGCAATAGCACCCCCGCTAATTGCATTACATGTTACCATGCTCTTTTTGCACCAAAACGCAATTGAGAATCCAGTTTGTCAGTCGTCCTATCAAAGCGGGTCTTCTTTAAAGACATCGCTTCCATGATTAGTTACCAGAATCCATTCAACTGAGTGATTCATTAGTTTAGTAAGTTGGTCATTTAGACAGTTAGAAGAACACATTAATATAGCCATCACATTTTCATGACCCTCAAGTAAATCAGTACATAACAGGAAGCACGAGACAAATGACTCTCTGGACAGAATGGAAGTTCTTTGCAGGGCACAGCAGACTGTGAGCTGTATTAATAATAACAACGGTGAGTACTTGTAAAAGGTCACTATAGCATAATGTTTTAACCATTCCTTTATGTCATTGGACTGGGTTTCAGTTGATACAAGTTTGCAGGAAAACCTAATGCATCAGAATTACACAGTATGTACCTAGTAGCTTTGCAAATACCATCGTTTGTTACAGTGATAGTTATTCATTAATTATGGCAGAATCTCATAAACAAGAGGCATACACACATGCTTAAACAGTAAATTGTCATGAAATGTCAACTTGGGTGCATTCTGCGGAGCGGGAAGGTGGGGGGGGGGCAGAAAATGACAGACGCAAATGTGCTTCAGCTGATACTCAGAATCCTGTGGACAGACAGCCAGCCTCCTCCCCCTCCCGACCCGCCGTGCACCAAAGCTGCCTGCCTCTGTGGCTGTGAGAGAGTATTTAGTGATCATATAAACATCCTTCAGTAGTTCAGTAGAGACATTTGAAAGCTGTGATTGGAATTGCTAAAGGGATAGTTGCATGCACCCACACATGCACCCCCTTAATAGCAAGATGTAATTTGGATTGGGATTAGGGTTTTTGCTATAGAAATGGATGAACGGTCCCTATTTAGATAGGTATGCGAGTGTGTGTGTGTGTGCGTGTATGTGTGTGTGTGTGTGTTGACATATTTATATTACATTGTGGGGACCCAATGCCTCCACATTGTGATTAAAACCAGTTATTTTCTACCTTGTGGGGACATTTTTTTGGTCCCCATAAGGATAACCTCAATTTTATAAAAATCTGT
>JAODKM010000108.1:9641682-9668025 GCA_026780845.1 Petrocephalus sullivani | reverse complement strand
TCTCCCCAAGCGAGCTTGATGGGCCGAATGGCCTCCTCTCGTTTGTATAGTTCTTATGTTCTTATGTTCTTATGTATTTCAGTTCCAGAGGGTATCATAAATTCAATTCAACTAGTTAGGATGCAAATTCTTTATATCAGAAATTCTATTTTATTTTAACTAGCTGGAATGTGAATTGGTTTAAATTTCTGATATCAGGAATTCAACTATAATTAGTTATAATTCAATTTCACCTAGTTAAAATAGTTAAAATTAAAATGAATTTCTGATATCAGAAATTCAAACTTAACCAATCAAAATACCTATTGTTGATATCAGAAATAATTGTTTGACTAGTTGAAAATCCAATTTCTAATATCATGAATTCAATTCTAACTAGTTATAATTCAGTTTTAATTATAGCTAGTTACAAGTGATTTTTTTATATCAGAAATGTAGGAGGAAATAGTTTTTATCAAATTATTTTCCTATATGGATTACACAGACTTGAAAACCGTTATATAGTATTGCAGCATGATCTATGTAGGCCTATACACGTGGTAGCTAGAAATTCTGGGCCCCCTGACAATGTCACCTTAGGCCCATTCCATAGATTACACGGGTAGGAAATAGGGATAAGACTCATATAACCTAAGACAACTTAGACACCTTAAATTCTTAAATCCGCGTAACAAGCCCCACCCCTCCAGCCGCGGACGCTGGGCAAATTTAATTGTCCCCTCTCCGCAAAATTTATATAGGGCTAGTAATAGGCTTGGCTTTTAAGAAATCTCGGCAGTTATTATTATAGGTACACATTATATACTTTGTTGGGCTTTAGTTCTTGCACATCTTTTTCCCATGGCCTACCTAAAGTTACGTCACTGATGCGAGGGACTTTAAAACAAAAGTGCAGGTTTACGTCACTCACGTTCGTTTTAAAATTCCAGTAGACATGCACCGCAAGGTGGTGCTCTCCAAGCGGATAACTTGTTAGCATCGTGCTAAAAAAAAAAAAGAAAAAAACACTCGAATAAAAGTATACTACTTAACAGCGGGGAAAACAGCAATGAAACAAACAAACAAAAACAATGTGTAAATGGTTTAATTGAATCAAATTTGTCCCCCTAATTTGCACACCCCATCATCAATCGGAAAGGAAAGGAATTATTGGCTGTCAAGACAATTACAAGAGGAGATTAGGTTTCGGGCAACGAAGAAAGATGGATTATGTGTAAAAAACGGCTTAGTAAACATATAACAAATTATACTTTACTAGGTCATTTTTTACGATTTTACTTATAGATTTGAAATATTCTACTCCCAAGGTATCTACAAATTTTTACAAAACATCACACATATTATATAAACAAAAATATAGGCTTTGATATTTTATGTTACATAAACTCACTTATGCGCTCAATTATTCAGAGGAAAAAAAATATTTCTTTGCAAATTACATTTATTTTTCAACTGTTTTAGCAATATTTTCTGCAACGGCATGGCATCCTTCTTAGATCAGTTCTGTAAATAAGATGCCTTCATTTTCACTGATATTGATTTGGAACTCATGGCAGCAGTAAAAAATGTACCTAAGAAAAGTGTCAATGAGCAACCGCGGTAAAACTTCGGCACGCGGTGGTTCGCTGCCAGCTGCGTTGTCTGGCACTCCGCATCCCTAAGGTCCACAGCAGTTGTATACATTCTTAATAACAATATCCATCAAGGCATTGCCGCGGCTACAGTAACAGCTGTAGAAATTTAAAAAAGGTTTAAATGATTTTAGAATGCACAAAATAACTGGAAGTATCAAAATAAATAAATAAAAATAAACAAACCCAACGCTGTTAATGTTTTAAAATTATGTTCACTTCACAATTTCACGTATTTCAAATATATTGCAATTTTAGATTATTGCAAGCCACAAAATCATTATTCAACAATGACGAAGACAACATCAATAATAGTAATAATAGCAATATCAACCACAACGACAACAACAATAATAATAACAAAAATAATGGTAATTATAATAACCTTGCGTAGATGTGGCACGTAATGCGTATTTGCAAATATGATCCTTAAGGCATAATAAATATGATTTATATTCTTACACATATTACTCCACTAAAAATCTAAATTCCGCTGGCCTACTGTTTGCTATCAAAAAAGTATCAAATATTTTACACAATTATTCCAAAACAAAAACACAGCAAATGCATAGTTTTGTTAAACGTTATATTTAAGCATGGACAACATTGATCTTATTGATCTGTCACCATTACAAATATCTTAAATGATAGATTTCATCTTCTATGGGTGGTCAGTATTCTGCTTAAACCTTAATAACGAGACCCGTGACTATCGAGTATGAAGCGAGGATGCCGTCTGCTTGGTTTGCTATGAGAAAGCCTTGATAACTATGTTGTGCTGTAAACTGAGAAAATAAGATTAAACTTTGAAATTCTGGAAACACAAAAGTAAAATATGTAAAGTCCTTCCAGTGACATAATTAATTTTTCATATATAAAATTAAGTTTCCGATTATCTTATCATTATTATTATTATCATTATTGTTATTATTATTAACAACAACAATAATAATAATAATGACAATAATAATAATAATGATGTTGATGATGATGATGATGTTCGTCTAAAATTAGAAGCAAACTAGAATATTTCCTACCAGGAAACACTGGCTTTGTTGTCGGTATTTCTTTTTCGCCTTAAAGAAGGTTCGGTGTTTTTAAGCAGGCCTCCCATTTTGGAATAAAGGGTTTACGCTAACCATATAAATGTACCAAGATAACCACCAAAAAGGAGTGTAACTTTTTTAATCTTCCACAGTTCTTTTGGGTATTTTTCAAAGAGCTTTTTCTGTGCGTTTTTTCTTCCCCACAATTGGCCTGGTGACGTTCCGTGCCCATGTGATCACCGCGCTGTATATAGAGCGAGCGAAGATCCGCCCTGTTTCGGATTCAGAACTGGCCTTTTAAGTGCTTTCCGTGCTGTAAATGACCGTTCCTTGCGGATGGCGTCTAATGATGACTTGCTGATCTTCGAATACCCGAGACACATGGTATTCAGAAAAGAGGACTGCGGATTCATTGTTTGCCTTTTTTCCCCATGAGTGATTCCTTATGATTTTTTCTAAAAGGAGGCTATATATAAATTGTATTTTTTTTATCAGCTCTCGAAACTGAAGGCGGTGAGCCATGACTCTGAGCTCAGAGATGTCCGATGCCTCAATCCTTTCGGAAGAAACTGACATCGATGTCGTCGGCGAGGGGGAGGATGGCGACAGCCAGACGCGGTCCTATGTGCACGAGGTGGCCCAGATGCACGACGACATCCTGTTGGCTGGGTCCCCGCAATGCGCGGACAGCCCTTCATCCCGGGATCCTTACAAACCAGCTAGCAAAAACACCTTAGTTAAGCCTCCTTATTCATACATTGCCTTAATCACCATGGCTATTCTCCAGAGTCCCAAAAAAAGACTCACGCTGAGTGAGATCTGCGATTTTATCAGCAACCGCTTCCCTTATTACAGAGAGAAGTTCCCGGCTTGGCAAAACTCCATCAGACACAACTTATCCTTAAACGACTGCTTCGTAAAGATACCGAGGGAGCCCGGAAACCCTGGGAAGGGCAACTACTGGACTTTAGACCCGGAGTCAGCAGATATGTTCGACAATGGCAGCTTTCTGAGGAGGAGGAAACGCTTCAAGCGGCAGCAGACGCCGGACCTGCTGAGGGACCACGGTAATTTTATCCCCGCTGCCGCTTACGGCTACGGACCCTACGGCTGCGGGTATGGGATCCAGCTGCAGTCATACCACACGCATTCAGCGCTCTTCGCCTATCAGCAGCAGCAATCCCGACACTCACAGGCTGGAACTATTATCCCCGCGCCTTCCTTAATCCCTACGACGACTGATCTGGCGAGAGCCCGCTTTTACCCGCAGCTGAGCCCCAATCTGCCTTCCTCCTTACAGACTGCCAGCAAGCCGGGCTCCCCCGCGCAGCGCGCCCCCTTTTCCATCGAGAGCATCATAGGGGGGTCCCTGGGATCCGCTAACTGCGGCACACGGACTTCGCCGGTCGTTCCCATGTTATCTCCCACCCTCAGCACGCAGTCGCCCACGCTGCGGCCGAGCTTACACCAAGGAGCCGGCTTACACGCTGCCGAGAACTTTCCGAATCGGATTTCTAACGGAACCAGTGCTTGTTAACTGTATAACAAACAAAACAAAGTTAAAAAAAACCTCCTCGCTGCAGGTAGGAATATTTTTGTATGTTTTTGTTACAAGCAGCTGAATGCCGGACATGAACACTAAATGTGCCTATATTCAAGCTGTAAATTTTATAAGAATATATTTATGTATGCAGTTTAGTTTGAATTCAATTTCCCTACAAGCTGTTCGACTTAAATAAAGTGATCCGTATAAAATCACTGTTTTGGCGTCTCAGGATTACAGCTTTATTAAAAAGGTTATATGAATTGTGTCACGTGTCTAAAGCAATGTCTTTCTTTTTTATTGTAAAAACACGATTGTTTTTCTAGGCTGGCAAACTGACACATTTTTATTGTTTTACTTTGTGCTTTATATTCAAAAAACACTAAAGTGAAAGTAATACATTTATATGAAGCGTGTGTTTATTTCAGTAATAAAATATTGTAAATTCTTTGCCAATTTGTTTTATGGAAGTGTGACAATTTTTCCACATTTTGTTTTTCAATAAGAATAAATATTGTTTTCACATATGCAAATGAAATTGACTTGGAAATCATCTTATTGCTTAAGTGATTGGTAAAGATCGGTCGTGAAGGGTTATGAAAAACTATTTCGATTGTCGTTTTAGCGGGTGTCCTCATTTAAAGCTTTAATAAGTGATACAGGGCCGGTTTCGCGGACAGGGAGTAAGCCTAGTCTCGGAGTAAGCTCTATTTTACATTTTTCCGGGAGACCGGCCCATATTTGTTTAGTGGAGTATACGACACGAATTACAAAAAAATAAATTAAATATGTTACTTTATCTAAATTCTACATTTAAAATTAATTGAATTAAAATGATAATTACGAAAATCCGTTAATAATAAGAAACATAAATGTTTTGTGTAATACAACTGACTATCGACTATCGCATTGCATAAACTGCATTTGAACCATAGGGTCTGTGTGTGTGTGTGTATAAACAGTATGGCAAACACTATATATGTATATGGTGTTTGCCATACTTTTTAATTTCTGTAGCTACAGATGATATATATGTGATGTTATCATTTACCGCATATTCTTGCTTTGAACGTTATATCAGTCATAATCTATATAATCGTTCAGTAAGGACACGCGTAGGGCTAGGCCTATCATAAAGTTCGTTTGATGTTTTATTTTGACAATTGAGTGTAAAATACAGTTTACTAATACCTGTAGGCCGGTCCGTACTTTGCATAAATCTTATTTTTGCGTTATTTCATAGCCAAAGTCGTCTAATCAGCTTGGTTAGATTTTGCTCAAAATTTGTTTAAAACCCGGTCAATGTAAAGTTTTGTCAGGTATAGGAAATCATTTTTGCACAATGTAAGACATTGTACACATTTCATCAATCGTTTACAGAGAAGCTTAGAGCTTTGACTGACTTTTGCTGTTTTGAATTAGGCAAGAGAAAACATTTTGCAAAATGGGTGATTATTCCGGTGTTTACGAAGGCATCCTCAATCAGAAGACGGAGGGCTGCGCCGATACTTACTTAGGGGTCGTGTGCCATTGCTAACCGAAGATGGCGTGGGCCCATTTGTACTGTGTTCCCCAATCTAAGTTTTTCTTTCTTTTTATGAAAGAGACGCTGTCAGCCCAGGCCATATCTAAAGGCATATCTAACATGTGACTGATTTTTTTTTTTTAAACTGAAACAAATATTTTACTTGAAAATGACACAATCGTACTGCTCATCACGCCATGTTTTGATATAATAAAAACTGGTTTCTTAAAATGCGCTTTGATCAAACGCATATATGGGCGCAGTATGTCAATATGCTGTCCGTATTTCCTGGTCTAGCAGTCAGACGACGTTGGCGGCCAAATGCAGTATGGACGTTTACATTTTCAGCATCGTTAAGTGTGAGATCTGCGATTGGAACCGTATTGAGTTTCTGCTCGCTGGTGGTTGTTTCTCTGATCGGAACCATCTGTGCGCTCTTCAAAAACAATACCCCTGTGCAGTACATATTTATCATACATCTATGTATTAGACGCAAGGTTAACCCTACAGTGCCAGAGGTTTATATTAAACTCCGAACTTCTTAGTCACACAGGTAATTTCATTGTTTTATACTTGTGTTTATTCTGCGCTAACAGACCTAATATTAGGCACTACGCCGTGCAGGTATTTGCATAAGACCCTGCAGATAAGCAGTATAAGCAGGCATTCTTCTGTTCTTTTTTCGACTAGTAATTTCCTGTAAAATAGCGTAAAATTAAGTAATCAATGGCGGTGAATAATAGCATCGTACTTTAGAACACTTGAGTGGGACAGAACGGCCTTGGCGGTTCCCGTGGGCAGGGAGCACGTCTTAGTGACGAGCTGATCCAGTCCTGCTCCTTTTGGTGCTGAGGAAAGGCCGCTTCAGCTCAGGCAGATAGTTCACCGGGCCACAGGAGGACAGCTGTGATGTAACTGCGGGCTGAGCAAAGCGTCCCTTACACGCCGACACCCTGCAGTCACGGCTCCCGATCTGCCGTAAATAAGAGGACACGTGTGCGTTCTCCGCGGAGGATGGCTTTGGTTTCCGCATCTGAGAATAAAGGATATCTTCAGACCGAGAGCAGTGGGAGTTGGCATTAGTTAGCAGGATTATCGTTATTTCGTAGATGCTCTGCCTGGTGTTCTGTCCCCCAGTACTAATCACTATCAACATACTTGAAAAAGAGCACTTACGCAAGTGCGTAATAGATATATAGATTTACGTTCGATGTTGCCCTGGAATGTTTGTGGTGCGCCTCTGTAGGTATTGTATTTAGGCCTTTTTAGGCTTAAGGATTTGTTCAAAACTTTTTCATATGTTTGTCACTTTATAAGCAGACTTGGTCTTGGGGTGGCGATACTTTCGGTTAAAATATATACATATTCTCAATGGGCGCTTCCAGATAAAATGTGACATTATTATTATTATTATTATTATTATTATTATTATTATTATTGTAGTAGTAGTAGTAGTTTGTTGTGTTAATATTTGTTACATTTGTTGGGGGAAAAATACTCTTACTTTTTTGGAAATCCGTAATCTTAAAAAGGGCATAATTTAATGAGCAATCTGTATCCGTCTTTACGATGAGTTGTATCCTATCCTGAAATTGAATTAATCCTTTTCGCAAAAATAATAATTTCAAATATAAATATAAAACTTTTTAAAAATCTTTTGTTCCGATACTTTACATATTTGATGCAAGGCGCCCAGCGCAAGAATATGACGTTAAGTGAAAATATTTTTTTTCACCAGATTCATGGACACATTTGATGTTTTGCATGGTTTATTGTTCATTACAAAAAAAAATAAAATAAAAGTACAATTACATACCTGTTATAACAATTTACAGTAGGCTTTAATAAATTATTTATCTATGGGTTACTTATACAACGATATAATTTTAATCACCAGTCTTTGACTTTGTAAAACAGTCACTACAGAATTTAGATTAATATCGTATACAATGAAATGCCATTGTTTGTATGGAGCAACGAATGCATTTTGTATCGAATTTGCAAATGAATAAGCTTTAGCGTAAGGCTTTGTATAAAATCTACAGAATGATGAAGAATAAATACTTTGCTATAGATCAAAGTCGCATCTAAGGAAGATGACACGAAAAGGCACATTGAATGAATGAATGAAGTCCCGCCTAGTGTCTCAATGTGTCTACAATTAATATTTTGGAACGACTTTGTTTACAAAAGCTTCTTAACATTCTCCGGGAGTCAGGTTTTTTAATTAAATTATTATTTTTTTAATTTGCCATGAGATGTCGTCATCATTTGCCTTGAAATATTGTTTGAAACATTCGCTGATCGCGCAACGCTAAGTGTGGTGATATTGATATTGGTAGAATTCATGGGCGTAAATTAGAGGGGGGGGGCAATAATCGTATAACCCCCCCGCCCCACTCACACACACACACACACAAATAATCGCGTGTGTGTATTTTTTCACGTTACCTGCACGTTATATAACGCGAACCGACTGTTATGGGCAAGTAGCGCCCGCCATACTGGCAGGGCCCCCATTAGCTTGTTGATTTTACTAGTAGTTGACCTTGCCTAGTGCCGGGTCGCAGGGGCTGTACTCTGCTTTGGTATGCCTACTGCCTACTCCAAGTTTGCTCCGTGTTTTTACACCTGCGCACGTTAACAAACTCCAGTTTGTAATTTATTGCTCTTTTAAACTATCCATTACCGTCCAGCCACCCACAGGGCAGTTGGCTTCACCCGCGGGATATCAGGCTGACAGCATCCGATATATAGACCAGTGTGTGTGTTTAAGAAATAAATTGTCACAGAGAAAAATAACGTCTATAGCAGCTGCAATAAACTGCTTATGATTATTCCTACATATGTACTTACACATATTAATTAACTGAAACTAAATCTTCAGTATGTCATCATTATATAGAGGAATAATTTACCATATAAGAAATGACAGTGATTTCTTGGCTCCTTACAGTACATGAAGCGTCTGCTGGAATTTAAATCAAATGCAAATACATTAAGAATTTAAACTCATTAACTTCCTCCATTTCGTTTAATAATAACAGAAATAGCGGCACAGATGTATTATAAGATTAAATTTGTAACGCAAATTCACAGCTAGGCTGCACCAAAAGTTTCACTGAAAAAGGACGCCATATGAATAAGCCCGAGGCTGTTCGAACTGTAAAATGTTTTCTTTTGCTGACAGTGTTGTTAATCATCCTACAGGATGAAACAGCATAATCATAAAGGTGCAGGGTCCCAAAGAGTCTGCCCCCCTCCTTATGGTCATCGTGCCTCGTGAGTCACAGCTGTACTCCACTGGCAACTAACATTCGTAATAAAGTCCGATGGAGGTATTTCTAGAATGCAGTAGCATTTTTTACACAGCGTCGATATGCTATTTTTAAAGAAATAACTACCGTACTTGATTAAAGGAAAGAAAGTGTAATTATTGAAGATCATATGAAATATTTAGACAGTGTCGATTTTCAGCTACTTTTATGAGGCATGGTGGTGCGAATATTTGGACAGAAGTCACCTCCTCCGCGCCTCTGTGCAGTTAGGGTCCCAGGCAGGGATATACGCTATTTGTTTTTCCTATAAGCACTCAGAAAACAATGTTGACACTATGAATACATAAGACATAATTCAACTAGACATTTAAATCCATTAAACAATATAAACTTTAATGGGAGACATAATGAATAATGACCCAAAAGGTATTTTAGAATGCACTTTTGTCTAAAATTATTATAGACCATTTTTGTCCACAAATAATAACTCTGTGATTTTCAATATAACCTTATGTTTGGCCTTAGGAGGTTTTTCTTCCAAATCAAAGGTCATGTATCATGCTTACGGGATTAAAAAAGCATCAAAAACCCCAAAGTGATGTGACTTTTAGCCAGGATCAACTTAGATCTTGACAAGAAAAATGTTTTCTTTTTATTATCATAGGAGTTTGAATGGGTGAATTTTGGGCGAGCGAAAGCAGTTGTGTGTGATTCCTGTTTATTATTTAAGGTGCTGTTCCTTGTTTGTTTTCAGCTAACCAACAGCACACTGTATCTGTAAATACACTGTAAATAAGAAGCCATATGCACTGACCTGATGCCTTCATAAACCAGTACCATAAAAAAATCTGAAAAGTGGCCTAATCTTCCAAAATACTACAGCTGTGCAGGAAATTTTTTTTATACCTTTCTTTTTCTGGAAAATGTGAGCACTGACAGATTGTTTCCCATTCATTCACAGAAAATGAGCAATTACTCCGCTTGGATTTACCAGCTCGCTAGTGTGTATATGTACTCTGCATATCTGTGCTCTAATTAGACTCTTTAGAAAAACAGTGGAGCGTTGCTATGTGCGCGGAGCATTTACACTGAATTTGGTTGGATTTCCTTAGCAAGGTGGAAAGAGGGAGTTAAAGAAGGCTGTGAATGACCTCCATGGGAGGCACGGAATCCTTACATCTGCTATTCACAACGTGTAACAGTTGCTACACTTATCCCATCCCTCTAAAAAGAACTCTGCTTTACGCTCCATTAAAAGTTTGGGAACTAATGCCACCCTGAATACAGCTCCAATTAGAGAACCACGAAAATCGTTGCGCTGCATACGAGGGAACGCAGTGGGATCTATTTTGTCACACCAGCTATTTTCCTCCTGCTTTGCGGGGGGGGGCTGATTGGCTACAGTTCGGCCGATTTTTCAACCTGAGGTGCCTTTGATCCGGGGGTCTTATAAAACAGGCTTTAAAAATATGAATTCCATCGGACTAATCCGAGCCACCCAACACCAACGCCGGCACCGCAGCCTGCGAAATACGCCGGGCAGAGCTGTATGCAGACAAAGGGCTGCAGCCCGCCCCCCCGCCAGCCGCGCATCCATCTCCCCACCTCATGCACGAGTGTTTGGGATTGTTGCGTCTTGTCACTATGACTTTGCGTTTGCCGTAGAGAAGAACCACGGCAAACATTTGGCTTTGTGTGCGCGGAAAGACACAGCCGCCACGCGTTCCAGGAAAAACACGCAGCCCCAATGACATCAGGCAACCAAACAAGGAGCCGGCTCAAAGCACCCGGCACTTTTTGTCCAGTTTTGTTGTGCTCAGAGGGAGAGTTTAACCCCGAGCATGGGCTTCTTAATCATTTTAAAATAAATTTGGAGCCCTATCTGGACAACAGCTATAAAGTGACCCCTGGGGTCTGTGCGGCCCCGCAGATGTTTGTGTTGGGCGGGGGGTCCGAAGCGGTCGCTGTTCATTCGGGATCTCCCAAAGGTGGCGTCCGGGGTGGAATCCGAGGCATAATTATCTGGAATTAGTTTCTCTTGTAGGCCGCCATAGTGGCCGTGTTCGCCGTATTAATGACCTTGGCCCACTTTAAAATTCAGCAGACTCGGGATTAAACGGAAACTTTGATCTTCCGGCTAATCAGAGACTATACCGCCCTTCCGCAGGAGCCCTTGTGGCTTCGTGCCGTCAGGTTACGTTTCACTCTTAGTGCGTTTATTCTGGGGTTCTCATGGTGCAAATAGAGTTTAAAGATTTGCATATTTTTTATTTATTTATAAATGTTTATTTATTTATTATTTCTAAAACTTGCACTAAAGTTAACTCCAAACCCTTTGAACTGCATATGTATTTCCACAGACACACCCAAACAGACATGCACACTTACATACACTCCTAAGCCTTTTTATACAGTCCTCTTACTCTTAAATAAAATAATAAGCGTCGCAGACATTTAGTAACCTAAATCGTCATCCTTGGCCGAGAAGTTCTTGCCTTTACCTGTTTTCACTGATCCATCTCTTGACAGAAATGGAAAATATTTAACATTTCACAAAGTTGCACATAGATATTCATAAGAACCTCCACAACACAACAGTTCAAAATGATTAATTTAAGTACTTCGAAGAAAGCATATGGATAATTCAAAAAGGAACGTGAAAAAATATTTTAAGTGTATACATAAAACAGTGATTTTAACACTGTAAAAACAGATAGAAGTGATATATAAGAAAGATATATAGCATATGTAGTGAAAGAAACATTAGTGATTTAGACAGTTTCTACAATCATTGCAAAAAAGTCTTTCACTGGTTAACATATCGTAGACCGATGATAAATTCAATGGTACAACACGACTCTATACTCATATAATGTAAACAAGCCTTTTTGCCTCCATAATTTATTTAGATGAAGTGTTCAGGGTGTTTTTATTTGTGCTACATCTAGCTGCCTCACCTCGGGGTGAACTCCCCGCACCACGATCCTCGGCGGAATTATTTTGCCCACTTTCGCCACACGTTCCGTTTCTCGTGTTTGCTTTGGCCGGTCCCGCCGATCTTGCGAAACAATGGAGCCCCGAAGTTATCAATCACGCTCGCACCCGAGTCGGCGGCCCGGCAGCCAGCGGGAAGCCAGCCATTCGTTCCGAGTGCGCGTCGGTTACGGCGTCGGCTGCAGACCAGCTGACCGGCCGCATCTTCCACATGAGTGACAATAATGCAGCGAGCAGGGCCGCTCGTGGCGGGCTCCGCGCCAGGCCACATGTGCGTCCACACGTCCCAGCACCAGGCTGTCCCGGTACGCAGGGAAGCAGCGACTCAAAGGGGAGGAAAAACGGCAAACAAGCAGCTAATGGCACGAAGATACGGACGGAAACCACTTATGTAGAGCTAAATGCAAATAGTTTCCCCACACATTTCAAACATTATACATTAATAAACGCGCACAGTTAATCAGTGCAACGTTGACGATGTGTATATACATTAGTTTGGACACGGTGGGGACATTTAAAACGGCATGATTTATAAAATGTAAAAGTATTTACACTTATTCATACATATTCTTATGTTAATCCATCCATCCATGCCTCAGCCACTTATCCTAGTAAGTTTCACCTGGACTAGATGAATTATGGTCAGATTAATCTATTATCATATTACTGGAAAATTCTACAGCTGATGAATCATAACTTTCATAAATGTGATTCCAATACTATGAATGTATGGGTGGGTGGCAGGATGTATGAAGTGATGGATGCATGGTTATAATGTATTGCATATATATATATATATATATATATATATGGGTGGATTTTCCTCAAGTAAGCTGAAGTTGAGGGCATCATGGCTGAGAGCACAGAAGCCTGTCATGGTGGGACAGTGGAGGGCCACCAATTCCCACCCCTCTTCAGTGAGATTTAATATCAGCATCACTTGCGGGTGTCACACTACACATGACTCCGTCCCACTTCCAACCACTTACCCTGAGCACAAAGGTGAGGGGAGTGGAGCCTTTTCTTGACAGCACAGGGCAAAAGGCACCCCTGCCAGCCGGGTGGCCAGCCCTTCGCGAGGCACATACATGCACACACTGCATGCATACGCCGCTGTGCACACACTGCACGCATGCACCATTGTGCACACACTGCATGCATGCGCCGCTGTGCACACACTGCATGCATACGCCGCAGGCAGCTTGAAGACACCAGTTTGCCTAGATGCCTGTCAGGAGGGTTCCTGCACAGCACAGAGAGGACATGCAAACTGCTCACACATGGTGCTGAGGCAGGATCAAACCCCCTCAACCCAGAGGCAATGTGTCATCCTCCACCTGGTGTCAAAGGAAAGATGCTTAGTTTTACATCCTGGTGGGTGCTGCACAGTGGTGGTGGAAGTGACTCCTCATTGGCTTTGTAGAAAGCTTTCTTTGGGTACTCCACCAGAAAGCACTAAATAAATGTAACATTCATTCATTCACATTAGCATGCACTGCAGAGCATACATTAGCACATTTTTTTGTTGTGCATATTTCCTACATTGTCCAAGCAAGCACATATAGTATCTACACCAGTGCATATCCATAAAGCTATCAAACTATGAAAGAAAAAATACTTTTTTAATTTGAAAATTTTGTATATTAAAACTGAATTAGTTCATTTGATAATTCAGGCTAGGCAGTCATTCAAGGATTGTAATAAGAGGAAATTTCTCAGTGTTTCTGTAAATGCCAAACTATATAGTTAACTTTCACAGAGGAATATTTTCATGTTTAAATATCTGGATATGCATAGCTTTGGCACTCTAAAAACTATGGTTTAAAGTTTTAAAATAAACTTTTTAAATTTTATATTTTTCTATTAGTATCTATTCATGGTAGAAGATTGAGTTTTTGTATACTGAAGTATAAATATATTTATTGAATTAATAATTAAATTGTACCCATATGTCTTTCAACAAGTATATTTTCTTTGAAATGGGATAGGCTTCAGATAAATCTCTGTTTTACACGCGTAAAAATGATCAGTGTAATATAATTCTGCATTAACAGTGCGGTTAGTCTGATGGATGCAAGATACGAGTTGCTGGAATGGGCAGCGTTTCCAATCTGCATTGACATTCGAGGGCTAGATCATCAAGATCTAGCTGAGACCAAACGTACTATTCAAATAAATCCTCACGCAGTTAGAGGTATACAAAGTGGTGCAGTGTTTGTCATCCGCCTTAAGCGGCAGGTTCTGCAGAGGATGAAGGTGCCTTTTTTTCTGAACTGAGCCTGTCCAAGCAAAGCTATGCCTTGGCAACGACAATAAGCTACGTCTTTTTCAGCCTTTTTACGTTCTTCAGAAAGAGGATCTGAAGGTAAGACAACACTTTACTTAAGGCCATGTTTTTAGTAATTTATAAACACATTCATAACACATATTAATGTGCTCATAAAGCATTATAAATATATATCAATATATACTGTAAATATTTATCAAAAGGCATAACACATCATAGCTAGGTGTATTATGCATTATGAATGTTTTATGAAGCTCTTGTCACCTTCATAATGCATTATAATGGCCAGTATAAGCATTAAGGATGCATTATAAAAGTATCTATAGTACATTATAGAAGAGAGCTTCATAGAGCATTCGTAAAGCATAATACACATGATTATAATGTGTTATGCCTTTTAATAAATAGTTATATCCATGTTTATAATACTTTATAAATGCGTTATAATAAATTATGAGAACAGTATTAGGCTTTATGAATATAGGCTTCACCAAAATTTCTTTAACAAATATATGTTTTTTTGATGTTTAATGATGCATACTCCTTAATACTTATCATATTAATTATTAAGCTTAAAAACAAACTGTATAGCCGATTGGTAGTTGATTCGCTATATGTGTATATTTATATCTGACTGGTATGTATATTAAAGCACCGTGGGATCCAGGTAAGCGTTTAAGCTGCCGGTAGCTTTGTGTGGCTTCATTGGAGCGGTTTGCAGCGACACTGAGGAATGCGCAGGTGGCTAACAAGCTGTCCAGGGCTGAGAAGATGCAAGCAGCCGCCACTGGGATTCATATTATACAGCGTATAGTGTGCCGACTTCTTTGTGTCCCAAAAAATGAAGGGAACCACAGAGAGCCCGGGTGAGCTCTTAAACGGAACGGTGTGTCCCATAAAAGCGATGGCAGAGCTGCCACGGACTGTGTCTCTGCCTATTTCATTTTAATTGGGGCGACACCCCTCTGTCAGTCATGTCAAGAACACCAGAGCCACCAATGAAGATGTTTCGGCCTCAAGAGTCATTTTCTGCTGCTGCGTGTGGAAGATAAATATGGAAATATGGAAATATGTATGTTAATTTGTATGTAAACAGGACAACCAATTATATATAGAGTACATTGATATATCTTATGATATATGTGTGTGTGTGTATATATATATATATTATATATAATGAATACCCATTGAAAGTGGTGTGACACTGCTGTCCAAGCCTGAACAAATTCCAGCGTTCTTTTGGGAAAGTGCCAGAGTTCTCCGATCTTAATCTGGCAGCGAGAGGCGGCTCGCTTTTCACACATCCTGCCAAAACGAGCTCCAGAGGTGATGCAGTAATTCCAGCTTCTGTCCTTCCGACTGACTGGCAGCACGTGACACGATGCCGTCCGCTCTGGCCTGCCTGCTCCCTCCAATTGCCAAATTAATGCCCTCCATCGCAAGGTTGTGTTCTTTCTTTTTCCTTTGTAAGCAAGGCAATGGAAGCCGAAATGGTGATGTGCTACGTGCTGATTACTGAGATTTGTGTTCTAATCGGTAAAAGCTGATTGTTATAAATCATCATTGCAAGTGTCATAATTGTTGAAAACATACAAACATCCTTCTAAAGCAGAAGTAGACCTGACTATCCTATCATTACATTCACTGCGAGGGCATAGGTGAGAGTTTGATATTGGGAGGTGGGGGGGGCACACTTTCATAATTTACATTCAAAGGCAAATTAAGCCAAATAATTTTTTTTTTTGGGGGGGGGGACCAGTTCATGATTTCTAAAGTATGAAAAACAAGGTCAATGAAACCAATCACTGAATTAAGAAAAACAAAGCACAGTCTCCTTACCATCTCAGTGACCAATATGCTGGGAGAAGTTACCCTGTGTTTTGTGTTTAGAAAAAACTGGTTGCTCTTTAGAGTGTATTTAAATTAAAACATTTCAAAACTGATGCTCAGCAAGAAAACACAATGCTGGTAAGTACTGAGATAAATATATTTTACACATGTACACAATGAACCTTTCGATTACGGGCATCTAAAATGTTTTTATGGTGCACAACATCCATTATGGATATTAGAGATTTAGTCAATACAAAAGAAGACACAAAATTTTTCATGGCAATAGAAAAAGCTTTGGTAAAACTTTCTATGAATGCCATGTCTATAAAAATCCTTGAGCACACTCATAATATACTATAATGCATTTATAAAGCATTATAAACAAAGCCATTAATATTTATAAAAGGCCATAGCACACCATAGCCATGTTTACTATGCATTACGAATGGTTTATCTATGGGACTATAGATATCTTTATAATGCAGTACAAAGCATCCTTAATTCTTATACTGACCATTATAATGCATTACGAAGATATCTAGTGCATGTTAGATGACAGCGTCAAGTGAAGTGTCACCAGACTATGTTCTCTCAACTTTTGGAAGTTGTTGTATGTTCTTCCTGTACGTAAACATAAGCCTTCACATGACCAAACCATACAATCATTAATAATAAGACCATCAATGTCACATAACTTATACATTACGCTTCCAGGACTAAGGCTGAGAAAAGTCTTCCAAATTCAACCACGCAATTAGATCCTCAAACTTGCAGGAAAATACCCCCTCGACATGAACGTATCCCACTTGTTGAAAAATATCTTCTTGATTTCATTCATCTTCTGTTCAAAATATTATCTTAATTTCATTCTTTTTATTTTACTACTTTCAGTTATGGACTTTTCCTCTATTGCTTTTCCAATCAGTTGAAAAGGGAAAATTAAATCCTTTCCAAGACCTCCCATATAATCAATTCACTTTCCATTTATAACTTCCAAGTACATTCTGAAATGTTTTCATTTTATTGTAATAAATTCCTTAAACAGAACCAAGTAAATTCAAAGACCTGACATGGGCATAGTAATTTTAAGCATTAGAACTTATAATCTTTTATTTACTTATTTTTTATTGATCTATCCCTTTATTGGCTGTCTTTGTCCATACATAAATTCCCCATATTCCCCTTATTTATAAATACATGAGAAGAATACTATTAATTTATGCAGGTAATTAAATTTCAGTAAGTAAATTATAGGGTGTAATCTAAACGAATGGTTACTCCACCCAGTTTGTTAACCTCAGCTAGAGCAGTATTCCATATGCTATGGAGCTCATACCCATTGTGTCACGCGTTTGACAAAATTTCCACTCGGCATCGTGTGTGGGGTACATCTGGCCTTGCAGTGACATCCAATCATATGGCCCGCAGCAATATGGCCGCGCACCGATATCTTGAGAATAGTAATGGCAGCTGTAGGGAAAAACAAATGCTCGGTCCGAGACATCGACGCGGATCATTTCAAAGGCTATGAGAAGGAAACAGCACTATTTCTTCAATAAATGGGCACATGAATACGCCCTTTGTTGCCAACTCATCTTCAATTCAGGCAGGGCATTAAATGTCAGTGGGAGTGTCCAGCTGGAGGAGTCTCAACAAAGTGGAAAAAGATGCAGTTTTATTTGATACTTCCTCCCTTAGCAGTACGCAGTTCCTCTGCTCAGTCGCAACATTTTTGGAGTCCAGCGTCGTGCCGATTTCACTGTAGGTGGAGGGTCCATCCTTCAGGGTGGTCAGGAAAAGGCATGTTGAACTGATCTCAGCTGGACATCAAGGTGCTTCCACGGGTGGGTTAGTGACCAGACTCTTGTGCGCCTCTGAGAGATATTCAGTAGCAGGAGCGACATGCTGCATATTATAACTACATCTATGCCCGAGAGAATTCACGCAGAAAATAACAATGCTTCAAAAAACAAACATATTGCAAACAAACTCATAACAAATTCCACTTTAACTGTCAAGGTCTTTTGGCAAAACATTCGCAATCACCTTGAACAAAGAAAAAACAACGACCTAAATAATACAACTATTTTGAGGATTTGACTTTATGAATGCTCCCCTAACACAGTGAATGCATTTGTAATTATTTCGTCTGTTTATACAAAGTTATACTATTTATGCCATAATTATAGGCTGCATTTGTTTAATAGTCATTATGCCCCACCACAGCATTCAACAGTTATCATTCGAGGGTTCCCATGTAGGAACACACCTACTACAACCAATTTTGATTCTTATGACCACCCATAATATCTTTCTCCAGCCCCTAGTGGGCCACTGGCTGTTTACTGCTCCCCGTTGGAAGCCTCTAACATCACTTTCAGCTGCACGCAGTGGTTCTTACACAGGCTGGGCCAGCCATTTTAGCCTGTCATATCTGAGATACCTTTTCTGCTGTGGCACAGAGCACTCAGCCGCAAGATATTTTCAGCCTTGCTTTAATTTGAGGCATTCGAAGCCACTAATCACTCTGTTTCGTTTAACGTGACGGTCTTAAATGTGCATTTGTTATGCTTGTAATTTCTTATAGGAAGCATCCCGCTGTCTGCCGCTTCGCGTCGTCCTGCGGGCGAGTGTTAAAAGAGCATGTACAAATGAACAATCATCACACCTAATTGGCTACTGCAGTAGCATTGTAAGACTGTGTCACTGGCCAGTTTATGGCCTAATTAAGTGCCCTTTTAGTGGTTCAAGGTGGAGCAGATTTGTCAGTTCCATAGAAGTACCGCTGAGGGGTATCGTAAAAAGTAACAGCACTAATATCTCAAATGAGCAGATAGATCTGCAAACTGTTCCATTTTTCCCCCACTAATCTGACATGCTGCGCAAAATAACGGATTGCAATTAGCAGCAGCGGTTGGCTCATACGGAATGACAGCTTTCTAAGTCCTCCAATCAAAAAGCACAGCTGGAGATGCAATCAAATGAATTAAATTGTATACATGTTTACTTAAGTGTCTGTGCGCCATCCTGTGGTAATATCTGTAGTGTGACATGATTGAAGGATTTTAGATTGTGAGAGCCCCTCGGATTAATGTGGTATATTTCGATTGCTACACGTCAATGTACAATAATGAGTGAATCTTGAGCTGAGCTAGATAGGAAACCAAACAAAAAACAGCCAGGATTTAGTGTAGGAACATTCCGCGAGTTACGCATATATCAGTGGAAAGCGTTCCAGCCGAATGTCGATATTCCGGCTGTGCCAGTGCATAAGGCAGCTTAGGAGTAGAGTCCTCATTAGTTTACCCACTGTAATAAAATCAGATCTGTGAGTCCAGTGAATGTAACATACAGCTATTCAAATAAAACAAGAAATATTAAAAAATACATGGAAAAGCATCCTGTCCAGGATGGACCCTGGCCTTGGAGTGTGTAATAACTGAAATATACTCAAACCTCCCACTGCACTATCCAGGATGGCGAGACTGACATCAGGGTAGATTCATGAACAATATTTGTTACAAATACTTTCAAAGATTGATATTTAGCTAGCTAATATTGCCTTTGTTGAAGGTGAATAATATTTTGAAAAAGTAAATTTTTTAATTAGAGAAATTATGAAAATATATGCACATTTGACTGGATTAATATAGTGCTGTGGTTTTGTGATGGTTATATATGCGTATTCCGGCTGAGCACTGTTACCTGCTCCCTGACTGGCCTTGGCAGCAGAGTGCTCCATTTTCTTCTACTCTAACATATGTTTTAACACTGACATCTCCTTTGAGTGCCATGGGTAAATATTTAGAAATATGGCCCTAATGCTTTCTCAAAAATTACATTTTCAGTTTCCTGGAGTACATAACATCAATGTTCATAAATAATGCAAAAAATATCTAATAAGTAGGCTACTGCTTAACCCAGAAACACATTACTATAACTGAATATTCGTTGTTACGTTTTTGCTGTTTCCCTGCATTTAATGTGATGCAGCAGATTTCCGATGACAGACAAACTTGACGGTAAGACTCTGTCCCACACAGAACTTTGACTATATGAACAGACATTTCGTATTTACGCTCGGCTGAGCAAATGAAGAAAAGCGATGCTTTTTAAAAACTGAATTCTACGTAAATTTCTCTGATCTCTCCAAGTTCAGGGGTCAGGGTTGCAGTCATGGGCACAGCGGGACTTTCTGTTTTTGCTCATGCAAGCTGTCAGTTGCGGTCCTTATGTGAGTAGTAAGTCACATCACCCACTGATTTCTGGCATCATAGAACAGTTCCTCCACGCTTGGACTAAACAATCACTGCATCATAGAATTCTGACCTCGTATTCAAGTCCTTTGACCTTGCAGTTCTTTTTTTGACAGAAAAATTACTTTGGATCCTAATAACTCTGATCAATACATGAAATATTTTCCTTTTAAAATCTCACCATGTAAGCAATTAATCTTGGTATTATAGGTTTTTTTAAGACTTTAAAGTAACCTTTATTTCAGGCCTGTGATTGCTCCTGTAGGCCTATTTTCTTTTTTGTAAAATTTTAAATAAGGCGTCTATTACTTAAGCACACTCTTGGTATCTCCCGGTACTGCTATTACAAGTGATGCTCGGTTTACTTGCATAGATTAATGTATGGGAACGATTGCGGTTACATTAAGAAAAAGGCTTTATGTTTACTGCAGCATCAGAGTGAATTTCGAGTTTACATCTATAACTGTGCAAATTTAGGAACCAAAACTAAGCCACAAGGAAACACTTACCAAATAATTATCCTGGAAATGCACGCATGCCAAGGTACTTAACAAGTGCACTTTGGAAACTTAAAGGGATGACAATAGAGCTCCAGGTACTTGTGGTTACTCGTATTGTAAAAGAGCAGTGGCAGTGAAGGCTGCCATACATGCTACTCATTAGCTCAGAGGCTCCCTCATAGCCCAAGAAGGTGCTTCTGAAGCCTCAGTGCTGCGTGCGCGCTCAGGTCCCCGATGGATGAATGGCGAGCCTCTCACGTAGCGCCTCTCCAAATCCCCCTTCTGCACTTCTGCGCTGAATTGCCGACGAGGCGTGGACGACCTCTCCAAAGTAACGAATCCATAAGCGCGTTTATTACGCGCTCAGTTTAGGCTACGATCTATTTCTGTATAAAAAAAAAAAGACACACATATACATTTGTCCTCGATCTATTCTAAATATAGGCTAGTACAAAGTTAAATATAGTAAAGTATTATGCCCTTCATTATTGCACAAAATAATTTAATAATAGGCCTACGTTGGAAACTTTAAAAAAAGGCAAGAAAAAGTAGGAGTTAAATGAGGAGAGGCGGAGGAGCGGGCGCCGCGGGCCCCGGCCCCTGGCCCCCCGGGCCCCCGGCCCGCCCCGCTCCCTGACACCTCTCCGCCAGTCGGAGCGCCGGGGAAGTGCGCTGTGGTGGTCTCTATCTCCAGCACATATGCTACACAGATTATCATGTTTTGGCTGACCCGCTGTGCGCAAACTGCGGATAGAGTTTCCCCAACTCCGTGAGGAAATTAAACAGAATGTAGCACTGGGCAGACCAGAAGAATGTAAAAGATCACATCAATAAATCTCCACATCTACATACAGACTTTGTTAGTTTTGGCTTCGTCGTTTCGCTACGAGAACGCGGATTAACCATTTACCATATTTGAAATTAATATCTGATTTATAGACAGTTCAAAAATCCATTTAAATGAATACTCTATTAATGATGAATTTACCGAATGTCAATGTTCATATCCTCCATTACATGAAATTATAATTGCATAGTGAGATAAACAGGATTAGGATATTTACCATATCATAAGCATAATTTTATTCCCCGGTAATGGGAACCGAATTCAAACCTAATTATAATACTTTTGTCGTGTTTTGTATGTAAAGGAATTAAACAACATTATTTTAAGATATTCCGGTTTCGATGTGTAAATAAATATTCTCATCCGTTATCATCGATTGTTAATTATTTTTTTTAATACGAAAACGGTCCGACATTCCGAGGAACGTGCCGTCAGAGAGAAATTCCCTTTGCCAGTTTAAATAAATAACCATTTTCTGAATTAGAAATGTTAGTTGCTGTCTTAAAAAAAAAAAAGTTGCGAGAAAATTTACATTGGGTCTCTTGGAGCGTTTCCAGCAGCCCCTGAATAGTTGTTCAGTAAAGTGACCTTTCCATACGGAGGGGGCAGGATATAAGCCGCTGATTCCCCCGATACCGAAATCAGTGTAAGCCATTCATGCCTTTGTTTTGCTTAGCACCGTCTACTGGGACAGCTGCTATCAACTGCAATTTTATGGACCTGGAGTGAAGGAGGAAGCCGTTATAACTTGGCCTTCGCTGGCGGATAGAAATGAAAAATGTTATCTACTTATTCCCTACGCTTTTGACCCACCAGAAGTATGTTGATACACATGCATTCTGTTTCTAATGTGGAAAATATAAATTTTCAGCTACTTAACACACACGCACGTTCACACGCATTATTCTCTTTATTGGATTCCTAGCGATTACAGTTTTCATCCTCAGTGTGTACACGATTTAACGCATATATCTCATGTCAAGCATCGCCGACACATGCATTTATAAAATTTACATACTTGCATTCATCTGTTTGTTAAACGTTGTTCGGTAAACTATGCATGACACTTTCAGCACGTTGAATATTTGCCATAAACACTGTAGAGGATATTAAGAGTGGTATCACTTAAAATCGCACTGAATACATCAACATGCGGAGAGCGTAAGTGTCTGTGACATGAGAGATACTTATCTTGCTGTCCCTAAAGTACCTTCTGATAAATAAATGTAGGCTGCAAAGAATTGGAAGGCTGGGAAAGGGACCGCCGCAAAATGATTTTGTTTTTCCAATTAATTTGGAATAATGTTGTGAAATACCTTCCACCTGACACAATTCCCCATTCGGAGTGGCTAAATAAACACGGACGGCGATTCTCCGCGGCCGCTGTTGTCACTGATCATTGGATTACACGCCATGTTTGCCATCATTTATCTGAAACCAGAAGAAAATAACTCGCGCTCCTCATCCCTGGACAACAAAGTTATCGTGTTTCACTTCTCCCTCGCGTTTAGATGAATAAACCCAAAAAACAGGCAAAAAACCCCCCAAATGGTAGTTCATTAATGTTGACAAAAATCGAAAGCATATTGGATAACACTCTTTCCTTCTCGTTTTGTACAGAAGTGTCGGCCAAATAAATAAATCTAAACGTATTTGCATGCTTCTGTTATAAATAGAATATTATGGGAACTCGAAGTCAAATTGTTTTTCTGTCTAGAACAATCAGTCTACAATAACTGTGTTTTTTCCAAATTCAAAACAGTTAGTAGCGACCACTGCGATTGACATATTGAACTAATAAGCCTGAAAATAGAAATATTGCAGCACTTGTAAAATACAACATAAAATGGTTTTATGTCTAATAATAATTTTTAATTAATTCAGCGAGACCGCAGGGCGACTTTTCTTTCATTAATTAATTTCGTGAGATCTTATGACTATTTCCTTCATACACGTTATGAGCTCGGTGGTCTTTGAAACAAATAAAAAGCAACACAGATAGTTCATTAGTTAAAGTTAAAGGCTAACCGCACTACTGGTGACTGAATGCACTTCCCCTATTATACTGCGGTGTTGTATTGAAACAATTACAGCTGTATAATTAAATTCGACAAAGATCATGAATAATTAATAAAGGCCCGTACATTTAGGCACATGATATTTTCGTCTGTGATGCTACAAGTGTGGAGTTACTTATGAAAAAGGCAAGACGGTTGTTGGTTCGAATCCCCGACCAGCATGGTGCCTTTCAGGTACCCTAAGCAAAGTACGCGCCCCACATACTGCTCCCCGGGCACTAGCCGCCCCCTGCTATGCCACCTACGGGTTAAATGCTGAGGACGCTTTTCGCTGTCATGCTGTGGGCAGTCAATGGTAGAAATGAATCGCTTTCCCTATACAAATAAGAATTTGTACAGTCGACCTTTCTGCATTGTGACTTTCTCCTTCGCGGGGTCGGCATGAGGAATTATACGGGAATTTCCCTGGAGTTTTTACGAAAGCCACAGACGACACAAAAAATAGTAACTCATAAATGCATAAAATATAGGCGGAGTGCAGCTTTGGAGAGCGTCAGGCGTGGCGACGACCGCCTCTCGCCGCGATCTTTGCACCTCGCCTTTCTCCTTCGCTGATTATTTATTACTTGGGCAGCTGCAGTTTCCAGCATGCAGGATCTGTGTTTAAGGTTATATGAAGCGTCTTGACTGCCTAAGTTCTACATTGGACAGCTATAGCCAGACATGGCTGAGGGTCCATTCCCCTAAACAGCTCATCAGCGCACACTCTAAGGTAAATTATGATTGAGAAAGCTAATTTTATTTAAAACTATGACAAACATAATGACAATTTGTTTGAAGACTTTCCTGTCCTGTCATCTTTGCCCGTGTCTCTCGAGTGTCAGTGCATTTTCTTGTCTAAATGTCTTTATCAGAGACATTTTAGCACCAGTGTTTCTCAACCTGATTCTCAGGCACCTCCAGACCACATTATTTGCTCCCTCCCAGTTCCCTGCCAGACTGCGCCACATTTTTGCTCCCTTCCAGTTCCCTGCCAGACTGCGCCACATTTTTTGCTCCCTCCCAGTTCCCTGCCAGACTGCGCCACATTTTTGCTCCCTCCCAGTTCCCTGCCAGACTGAGCCACATTATTTGCTCCCTCCCCGTTCTCTGCCAGACTGCGCCACATTTTTGCTCCCTCCCAGTTCCCTGCCAGACTGCGCCACATTTTTGCTCCCTCCCAGTTCCCTGCCAGACTGCGCCACATTTTTGCTCCCTCCCCGTTCTCTGCCAGACTGCGCCACATTTTTGCTCCCTTCCAGTTCCCTGCCAGACTGCCCCACATCTTTGCTCCCTACCGTATCCGGGCTGTCTGGGGGTCCCAGAGGACAGGTTGGAGAAACACTGATTTAGGCAGACTGGTTAGGAAAACGTGCGGTTTTTCTCTCGTCTCCTGATTGCTCATTCCTGGGGATGGCCCTGTGGAGAGCTTTCCCTCATATGTGATGGTTTAGCATGGGCTGAAAGAAAGGTTACTTTGAAGGCTCAGACCATCAATAAGGGGCTTGAGCTCCTCCCTGCCGGCCGAGCTCGCATGTCTGGGAGCACGAGGATGATAGAACACCCTCCCACATCTCCACGCAGCATAGACCTTGGCAAAGCAGAGAAGCACTGGGGACAGTGGGCACTGTGGGTCGTGCTGGACGGCAGTCATGGTCAGAGAGTAGCTCCAGCCATCCTGGGACAATCCTATAGCTTTGATCCCCTTGTTCTGATGGATGCTGGATGTTGTGTTAATGCTGAGGTTGTAGCGTTAAAAAAAAAATTTGCTCCCCTAGATTTTTTACCTAATAACTTTTGGAACTCCACAAATCAAGTAAAAATAAACACACCACTAAAACAGAACTAATTGTACATACATATAACCCATAATCTGATATTTAAACGTAACCATGCGAAGCAAGATGATTCATAAATAAGGACGTACATGTGGCTGTGCTGTGCAGTGTGTCCTGTAGTCCCTTTGGACAGAAGAAGGCAGACCATGAATGAAAAGATGCTCCCAGTTTTTATGTAGGAATTGGATATCGCATTACATTAATTGTTTCACTGACGGCCAACATCCAAGCCATTTTTACAAGGTGAGGTCCCTTTAAAAACACATCAGAAAGCAGTGGGAGTGTAGTCGGGGCCTGGATAGCAATAGCAGGTTAAGATGATCCATTACTTTACAGAGGCCCTTGAATATGTAAAATTATGAATTTTATGGGGTGGTGGTGTTTGGGGGTGGGGTGGTGGCAACGTGACATTTTGACAGAAGGCTCAGAATTTCTACAAATGCCCCTGGAAATCACTGATAGCTTATGAATGAATATTTCAAAACACTTTGGGTCATTTTTAAACAACTTTACGACCAGCTCCGATGAAAATGTCATGCATATTTTGCCATAAATTGCAATCTAATATCAGTTTTTTGTTATATTTATGCAGACCTCTCAGGAACCATGTCTTTGTACAGCCCAAAACCAGGCATATACACTCACCTAAAGGATTATTAGGAACACCTGTTCAATTTCTCATTAATGCAATTATCTAATCAACCAATC
>JAODKM010000108.1:9626973-9641582 GCA_026780845.1 Petrocephalus sullivani | reverse complement strand
AGCACCTTGTTGAATCAATGCCACGTAGAATTAAGGCAGTTCTGAAGGCGAAAGGGGGTCAAACACCGTAGTAGTATCGTGTTCCTAATAATCCTTTAGGTGAGTGTATCTGTAATGTTTGTATTTTTAAAATGTTAAAGCATATCTAACATTCAGTTACTGTACAGCAATTGCTAGGGAACATAGACAGATTTGACTATTTCTTGAATAAAAATGTGGACTAAGATTAAATTAAATTAATTTGATAACACTTTCTATGTGTCATGCCCTGCCTTCCTGTCCCTCCCAGTCCCTCCCCAGGGTGGCTAGCGAGCCACGCCTGCTGCCTGTTTGCCTCTCCTCTCCTTTCAGCCCTGGTGTGCATCACTCCAGCTGCCGCCTGTTTGCCCCCTCGTCAGCCCAGCATAAGAGTGCCTCCCAGTCCTGTGCTCCCCAGTCTGGTCATTGACGTCAACCCCTGTATTTGCCAGTTGTTTACCTTGCCCTGAGCTTCCGTGTTTTGGCCCTGCGGGGCCCGTTTGTTTTCCCCAGTTTGCTCCCTAAAGTAGGATAAAAGCTCCTTTCATTCACCCCGACCCTGGGACTTGTCTCTGGTCCCTTCCAGTCATGAGACTATGAAGCCCATATTCATAAAGCATAATAACAGCTCTTATAATTAAATGCAACACATTCATAAAGTACTATACTCATGGCAATAACTATTTATAAAAAGGTATAACACGTTATAGTCATGTGTATTATGCATTATGAATGCTCTACGAAGTCCTCATCTATTATGCACTATAAATACTCTAAGCGTTCTTAATGCTTATACCAGCCATTACAATGCATTATGAAGGTATCTATAATGCATTATACATGAAAGCTTCATAATGCATTCATAATGCATAATACTCACGGCTATAATGTTATGCCTTTTAATAAATATTTATACCCATGTTTATAATGCTTCATGAATGCATTATTATTTATGAATGTGTTTATAAATCACTAAAAACATGGCCTTAATTAAAGTGTTGCCATTAAGCTGAATGCAAAAGATATGACAATTCAAATAATTACATATAGGTATTTAGGGTCCAGCCCCCACCGTGATCTGGTATTGGACAAATTAAAAAAATATTGATACATGTACCGTTAGATAAAACAGGAAGACACCTTTTGAAAATAACCAGCCTGCGATGCTAACCTTAAGTTGGTTTGCAGTGGTGTTGGAGCCCTGGGGTGGGGGGCAAAAAGGACTAATTTATGCATGTAGCTTGGCTGAAAGCCAGGGAAAAACTAGGATTCAGAAAACACGCCTGGTTGGTTATTCATGTAACACGCAGTATACTACCATCTCCACTGGTTCACCAAATAGACCGACACTCAGTGGCCACTTTTTTTGGGATACCTGCTTGTTAACACAAACAGCTTTATTCTGCAAACAGCAAATCATGTGGCTGTAAGTAAATGTACATAGCATGCAAACTGGCTCAAGTGGTTTAGTTGCTGTGTGACTAAACATTAAAACAGCCAAGACATATGATTAAAGTGATTTTAAACACAATATGACTGTTGGTGCCGGATATAGTGGTTCCAACATCTCTGGCACAGCTGCCCTCCTGGGATTTTCATGTATTACAGTACCTTGAGTTTACAGAGGATAGGAACATAAGCAAAAAAAATAAATCCAATCTGTGGCAGTTATGCTGCACAAAGCACCTTCTTAATAAGACAGGTCAAAGGCGATAGGTCAAACATGCTAAAGCTAACAGGAAGACCAGGAGTGCAAAAACACAGCTCATACAATAGTTGTGTGCAGAAGGGCATCTCCAAATGCACAACTCATCAACTCCTGAAGTGGTTCTGAAGATAAAACAGGGGTCCTGCCTGGTACTATGTAGGAATACCAAATACAGTGGACAGCTGCATACATGTTCTCCACCACTATGTTCGGGTACTTTGGAAGTATACAACAGATAATGCATTTTCGTCTGTATCACTCAGCACATGAGGATTTGTGTCATAAATATTTGCCTCAAAGCTAAATTTCGATGTCAGCCATTTCTCGTCTGCATCCTTGTCCCTTTTACTCATCTGTCTTACTCTTGGTCTGCAGACACAACAATGCTTTCCACTATCAAAAGGTTGAATTATTAAGAAAAAAAATCTATGAGTGTTAATGTTATTTGTCTTCTCATGATCAAATGACAAGTTTATTTTTTTTCTGGATGATAATAAAATCATCAATCTCCCTGTAAAAACAGAAAAAAAGTTAAAAACAGAAAAACAAAGACTCTGCAAACGTTTAAATATAAGCCTATTAAATATTCTTCCCTTTTCTTAGACTATAATTCCGTTTTGCATGCACAGCTGACTAATAATTAATGTGAAGCAGTGGCCTCATTAAATATGTTTTATTACCAGAGAGAATGCAATGCTGGTAACAATCTCACCTTCTCCATGGCTTCTGCTCTTTGAAAACAAAGCAATGATTATGTAACATTTTCAAGAGCTTGTTTAGTGTTGCGGAGGTGCATTATAAGGTCTCCGGCCGGCTCTGAAGCATGCTTGAAAATGTAAATAAATGTAAATGTTGCAGCTTAACATTTCATACAGTAACCTCTTTGACTACTAAAAATGTATAAGTATATAATGTATAAATTTTCTTTGTGTTTCTTAGGTGTTGGATGCACTTTCTAATACTGTCCAGGTATACTGTAGTCCCAGGTATAGTCCCAGGAATTGTGGAAGTCCTTTGGAAAACATTGGATGCAGTGTAATACCTGTTACCACTCCTAGGCACATCATATGACTGAGACGTACAGGAATGTGTAATCATCAGTTTACATGGCTGGAGATCCAGTAGAATCATGCATGCTGAAAACACAAGTGGAAATGTGTAAGAAATATATTTTTAAGGTGTGAACCGATGAGAATAAGGCTGGGGCCTGTGGCTTGGATTGTGTAACAACAGAGCTAACAGACTGAGTCCCATGTGGAATAGTGCCTTTAATAACGCCCAGCTGGCTCTAATGAATCGAATCAGCCATTTAAAACCGGCTAGCTGGGCAAAGTGCAGAGAAGCGAGGGGAAGGTGAAACCTCCTAAAAGCTCGACTCGGCAGGAGCTTGTGTTTTGGGTTTCAGTTCCTCGATTTGGTTTATGTACTTAAAGGGCCAATCCCTTGTTTTGTATTACTCCTTTAATAACATAATCAGTTGACAGCCTAAGACTGCATGTCCAGCTGGATAAGCTTCCCACCTAGAGCCTACCTCATCCCAAAAATGGCCAGGCACCTTTAAGTTGAGAATTCACGTATGTGTACACTGTATTGAATTTTAAGAAAAAAAAATCCACCGTGTATGAAATTCAGTCATTTATGGTAGCAAGATGGTAGTGCTGTATCCTAGTATATGAGTCTAACATAATGTATTTATATTTTCTTTATATTATATATATTTATATATTTTTTTATTTATTGCTTCTCTACAAGAGCATAAGCATCTATAGTGCATTATACTTGATGGTTTCATTGGAGCTTATAAAGTTTTATAATCAATACTACGTTTTATGACTGTCAGAAGATGCTGTAATGCCTTGTTAATTCTTATGCTGACCATTATAATGCATTATGATGGTGTCTATAGTGCATCATAGGTGGCAGCTTTATTGGAACTTATGGAGTATTATAATCAACACTATAATGTCACATGACTGTCAATAGAAGATGCAGTAATACTTTATTAATTCTTATACTGACCATTATAATGTATTATGAAGATATCTATAGTGCATTATAGATGACAGCTTCATTGGAGCCTATGAAGTATTATAATCAACTCTATAATGCCTTATGACTGTCAATATAAGATGCTGTAATCCTTTATTAATTGTTAATTTAATAAATGTAAATAAATATAAATCAACCATTATAATGCATTATGGTGGTGTCTATAGTGCATTATAGATGAAAGCATATAGTGAATTATAGATGTTACCCCTTCAACACTGGTAGAAACCAAATCAAGCCTGCACGCCCCCCCCCCCCCACCTCGCCCAAGCACACGTGGTACCCTCAGTAGATTTATAGGGACCTATATGTCCCTACTGTCCACACCCAAATCTTTACTCTTGCTTCTCCATTCAGTTTAGTAATCTGAGTCCTGATAAAATATACTCAAAAATACTCAGCAAGGCGAATATGGAGCAGGACAAATTCTTTGGCAGAATACTTATATTAATGTCCTTGCCATGATTTCTGTCATTGACATGTGGACGTCTTTTCAGGCCTTAGCCTGTTGAGCAAACTTCCTAAGACTGTATATTTAAAGAGACTATAAAAATGAATCACTTAATGGTGTGTAGACAAATTGTGCAAAGCACTGGCCATTATTAAGATGTATAAGTGTGAATTTCCCTAAATGTGTTTTTATAGTTCAGCAGTAATTTTCCTCTTGGTTGCTTGCTGCCATTTCATTAATTTGGGCAGTATACCTAGGCTTGTCACTGCATACATTACATTAAATTATTGCCATCGCGTCATTTTCCAAGGGCATAACATTATTAGGATTTAATATATTTTTAGAAGAAAGTCCTAAAAGACTTAAATTTGGTAAAATACCTTTTCAGTAAATTACTGGGCATCTGGGGCTTAGCTTTGTTACGCAATTCCATTATCACAAATTTTTAGAAACTAGAAATGAATCTTATAAAGAATAACATTTGAAAGAAGCTATATAAAGCAGTCGAAACAATGATTGATAATAAGCAATTTGAACACGTATTATCCACTCAAATTCCCAATACAAAATTTAACTCAGCAGAAGTTTTGTACATATATTATCGAGGATGATCTAAGCAGCCTTTTATACAGAATATGGGTTACCCAGGCTTAAGTGACCGCAAAGCGAAAAGGTGCCCTATAATTATGGCGGAAAGATTCGAAAGATTTGAGTTTGGAAGGTTTTCTTAACAGAGTGCTGTTAGCTTGATGAAAGTGGTGAAAATGTAGAGCACAGTCAGAATTTTTGGAATGGTTGAAAGGTAGCAAATGAAACAGCTGACAACTGTCAATTTCTCCTGATCATTTACATTAACATCGCAAACTGAAAGTGTACCTGCTATCTATCTGCAGTATAGGACTGTAGAACTGGGGACTGCCCACGCCAAATCAAGCAGTCCCATTTACACATGAGTAATATAGTTCTTTAATAATACAATGTTTTTTCATGATAACGAATATTTTAAAAGCAATCCTTGATAACACATTCTATGAATGCCATGTCTACAGAAATCTATGAACACATTATAACACATTTAAATGCATGCATAAAGCATAGCTATGAATATGTGAAAGCCATAGCACATCATAGCCATGATTATTGTGCATTACGAATGGTCTGTCTATGGGACTATAGATACCTTTATAATGCAGCACAAAGCATCCTTAATTCTCATACCAATGATTATAATGCATTATGAATGTCCACAGTTCTATCTATATATATATATATATATTTATTTATTTATTTATTTATTTATGAATACATTTTTATTGTCATAGACTAATGAATTATTAAGGTTTATTTTAAGTCATAAACATCTAGCACAATTATCCTGTAATGCCCATCAAACATGACTCAAATGAAAGCAAAACCTCTATTTTCAATGTTTACTCTTTTGACAAGATTAAGTTGTCAAAGAAACTTTCGATTTCTTTTCAAAGTTGGGTTCAAAGTGCCCATTTTCTATAAAATCATTAACGGCTTCAGAACAGAGTCTTACGCTTAAAAACAAATAAAGGGTTTAACCTTTCTGACCCATAAGTCCCTGGGTGAAAGTGAAAACATACTGACCTAAGTGTTGGCCATACTGACGAGGAAGTGGGAGGCGCCTCGCTGTAGAATATTGGTCTGGAGTTGTGTGCAGCATCAAATAACTCACACCCGCTAACAGTAGTGAATTTGTGTGTTTTTATTAGTCATGACTAGTTTGCTAGCTAGCCAACTCCTTATGCGTTATACAGGGTCTTCTGTATGGGGGCTGAGAGGTGAAAACCTCTATAAGTGAGCATGGTCCCGCTCTTTAAATCCCAGCGGGTAAGTCGCCGGGATCTCAGGTTGCTGCTCTGAGTTGCTTTCGCGCTATAATTTTTATTTATTTACTTTAACATAATCTCAAATGTAAACTCGAATCTCAACAGGAGTTACATCCCAATGACACACAGTATTCACAAAACATATTTGCAAAAAATCAGTAGCCGTGGAATAACCAACCCGTTCATGAACCGCTGTGTGTTTTTTAATTTAGTAACAACTTAATTTATTTCTAAAATAAAGCATCTTGTCCACAGCAAGCCATCTTAAATTAGAAATGATGCAGGTTAAAATAACAGTAATTACATATTACATTTACAATTACTGCCAACTTTAATTTTAGCAAATTATAGGCATATAGAATGGGATTCTGACTGATGTGCGATATAAATGTGAAAGAAGATGACTGGGCAAAGTAAGAGAAACTATCTGCTGTCATCAAATCCAGCTTGAACGGCTCTTTCAGGCAACTGGACATTACGCTACCTGAAAGGTTAAGATCTGCCTACCTGAAATTCTCCTTCCTGTGTTGTTTGGGGGAAATTGAAGGGTTAAAAACATAATTTCATCACCAGTTTCTGGTTAGCTGTTGTATTCCAGGATTGCCTAATTCCTGGGGGACCAGTTTGCAACACAGTTTGCAGATTTCGGTGCTCAAAAACACTTCATTCTGCTCCCTAGCTAAGTTAAGTAGGTGTGTTTGAGCAGGGAAATCTGCAAACTGGCTCTCCAGAATTGAAACTGGGCAACTTTGTTCTATTCTGTATCTGCAAATCATTATTTCACTTTTAATTCTGAATCCCAAAATTACGTCTCGCAGAACACCCAGAAAAGGTACCGATAAAAATTATTGCAGAGCAGTTATTGAGAATATTATATTAAATTAACAATTGTAATACATGGTAAAAATGGATGCCATCTGGGCCAAAAGTTAAATGCCACTCCTGGAATCTTCAAGATTTATGGGTGTTTGTTCATGTGAATGATGCTCTTTTAATGTGTTTTCAGAGGACACAAACTGTAAGTTATTCTTAAAAAATGAATCCATCCATCAGTAAGCAGGCTCTCAGCCAGTCGCGACACCCAGATCGGCACCATCCCTCTGCATTGCGTCTGCAGTGTGGACCCGTTCAGGGTCAGAGGTGGAAGTGCTCATCCCTCTCTGTCCAGTACACTCCCCCCAAGCTGCCCCACTCGCCTCCCAGTTTGAACCGCAGGCAGAAGCTCTTTTTCAGAGATGTGTCACCATCCCCTTTGGCCTGTACCCAACAACATCATCTTACAGACCCACACTGAACATTCCTTTACCATAAAAGCCTCAGCCAGTCAGAACATCTGAAAGCTGGCTATCATATTTTTATCATATTTTCTCAAAGATCAACAGTATTTCACCCTCTAGACAGAATACATGTATCATTTAATATTAGAAAATATCTGTTATTTGCTTCCAAATGAAGGCCATTTTTTAAGATACTTTATTGATCCCTGTGGGGAAATTGTCTTCTTCTCACCTCCCCCAAACATGCTCTCTGTGAGACAAGCTTGGCTGTGAAGGGCAGCTACCTTGAGGTGCGCCCAGGGGCTTAAGGGCCTTGCTCAAGGGCCCACAGACGTGCCGAGGCTGGGGTTGAACTGGCGACCTTTCGATTACAGGCTCAAAGATCTTAGCCACACTCCCCCCCATCCACTCTTAAAAGAAAATTGGGGAACATTTTCTAGGAATGTCATGTCTATAACAAGCTATGAACACAGTCGTAACACATTATAATGCATTCATAAAGCATTGCCATAACTATTTATAAAAAGGCATAATACATTATAATGATGTTTATTATGCAATATAAATGATTTAGAAAGTTGTCAGCAACAATGCACTATAGATATCTTCATAATGCAGTACAAAGCACCCTTAATTCATTACTGACATGCATTACAAAGATATCTATAGTGCATTAAAGATGACGACTTCAAGTAAAGTGTTACTGAAAATTTCAGCATTGCATGCTGAATGTATCCCAGTGGCAGCATATATGAAAAAGTTGTGATGAAGAAGCTTTAGCTCTTAGTTCAAACTGTAATAGAGAAAGGGGGTGTCTTCTAATTTGTTTACCTCAGCATTAACATATGTTTGCCACACTGAAAAAACCAAACTCTACATCTGTTTTAAATCTAACTCCATTAGTTTTGCAAAACAGGTTAATTCCAGAACCAGATTGCCACTGATATAATTATAATGGGAGGAACTCTGTGGGAGAATGCAGGCGCTGAGCGCACCAGAGCCAAGCAGACGTGTAATATCTCTATGCTAGATGACTAATTTCTATAGTTGGTGGCATTTAATCTACTTATTCTAACAAATGTTTTCGTTTTCAAGTGCGCTGGGAGGAAATGCCAGTGGTTGCTTAAAATATAAAAACATGTATCCGCAGCTATATCGCCGCTCCATTTTCTGGAAATGTTTACTTGTTATTATATGTTAAGGCTGGAAGCTTTTATGCCTTTGCTGTGGTTCCTGAACCAATGGCTAAGGAATCAGGTGAAGAAAGCACTTTAAACAAAGCCTATCATTTAAATTGCAGTAAAGTGAGTCCATTATTGTTCTGTTTACACGCGGTTGGTTGCAGAGTAAACATTTTTGTGTTCCGGGGAATGTTTAATTAATTCTCGTCATTCGTTACTTGGTTTTCTTACAGTATGTTATGCAGGTAATCTCTCCAGTAGATCTTTCACGGGCGCAGTAGAGGAATGGATACCCTGGTAGATTCAGGGGGCCCAGCACTTTACAGGCGCCCTTAAATACTTCAAATTACACATAAAATTTGTGGGGGAGAGGGGCAAGGTGACATTTTGCTTGGGGGTCCAGAATTTCTAGCTATGCCTCTGTTGAGAAAAGACTACTTCACTGTCTGAAATCTGAAGTGTACCATTTGTTGATTGTCATTGGGAGCCCGTGGTTCTGTGATAAATTGGACTTGTTCTACCATTGGTGGGAGGGGAATAGGCTTGGATTTGTTCTCCAACTGGCCACAGCATGCGGTTATATGTCAGCCATCCATGAGTTACTGGCTGCCAGTGCTGATTGGATGCTCTGGCTTCTTCACCCTGTGAAAAGGGGAGGAGCTTCGGATGGGTTTCCCAGGGCTTCACGTCAGATTCCTTTTCCCAAAAGATACAAGACAACTGTGAGCTACTAATTTTTACAGTATAAGTTTAGGATCGAATGCAGATGCTGCATAAACCGATCCGTAATTCCAGTCATCAAGTTTGTGCTGTGAATACTCTTCAAATGTTTTGGCACAAAATTCCTGAGCGTGCATGTCTTTTAGTTTGCAATACTCAGTCACCGAAAACTGGAAGCGGAATATACATTCTACAATTTCTGATTAGTAGCTGAATTTCAGCGAAACGGTCATCGATAGCTAAGTTCAAACCAACGCATTTTTAAAGATTTAACAAAACAATGTATTTGCTAGCTGATCGCAGCATAATTTGAATGAATACGAAATAATAAAAAACAAGAATTTTAATTCCTCCCTAAGGCAGGATTCCCTTGGGCTGGGGACGTGCCCACCCACAAGGGAAGTTGTTAGCTGTTTAAGAGACTTGGAAGACTTGTACACAGTCCAGCCCACCAAGACCAAGGCTATGGGTCCTTGGTCCAAGATAAAGAGAAAAATATCCTTTAGGTAGCCAGCTTTGAAAAGAAAAAACAGTTGCAGTACGCGACCGACTTTGCGCAGATAAAGTAAATGAAAACACTGCACAGTCCTTCACAGGCAAAGTCAGGCCCAATTCAAATATTTACAGAAACTATTTGAATCCTCAAGTTTAATAGAGAGGGTTTTTAAGGAAACCGTAAGAGATGAGAGTTTTCATCTGGAAGGCGATTTTACAGTATTTAACAAAGCTCTTGTTTTCCTTGGGTCGTCTCTCTGCAGAACCCATTTCACAACTCCGACCAATAAACAAGATTAATGTGATCAGATTGTTTCTTTAAAGTACTCCTGAGTGTTTTGGGGAAACCTGTTAAGAGGCTCTTTTATGCACAGCGGTAGCTTTTTTGCCAGGAAAACGACATATTGGAATGAGGAAGTCGTCACCTTCTGAAAGTCTTTTTTTCTATCAATCTATATGCTAATAAAAATAATAATAATAATAATGCATTGCAGCATGAACTAAGCCTTTTGTTACATAATCCCTGAATGTTCAAAAAGCATGGAAACCCAAAATGCTGCTATATGTCTATGAAAACACAACATTCCATAAACAATTAGTTACACTGTTGTATTGCGGCTTGAAATGATCTTTCCAATGCATACGGTGGCAAATACAAGCCTGATTTTTTTATACAGACAAACTGTATTTGTGTATAGAGAACTTTTGCTGGGGGCTACAGCAGATCCTGATCCCCTCCCTTCACCACCTATTGTCGTTACTTGCTGTATAGCTGACATTTACATGTCCTGTTGCTGAGTTACGTCACTTGAAATCAACACTAACAAGCACCTGTAAGCTGAATCTAGCAGACTGTTTTAGAATTATGTATTTTCCATTCATCGATTGTACACATGCGAATCCTCACTGGGGGATCAGATTGCACAGGGTTTTGGGGTCTGTGCCCGGCAGAACAGGGCATGGAACCTGGGGGCCAGCCAGGCATGGGCCCAGGTAACTTCTGGGGCATCATTATGTATGCAGTGATGAACAGTCACGAAGAGACAACCAACAACAAACTTTATTAATAAAACCCTGAATTAAATCTGTGCTTTTTTTGGGGGAAAAAAAGGTGATTTTTAGATGAGGCGTATGTTATTTATGACGTGTTGTGATTTGATGCCTGGCAGTCGGCTGCATTTTAAGACTGTGTATTAATGTTACATCATTAATAGCATTAGCCACAAATCACTGGGCAATGACTCGTATCCTCAGGTGAACGGACTTTGACAATTAAAAAAAAAAAAAATGAAGAGACAGCAGGCTATATCTGACATTTTCAGTAAAGTAAACAAAATAAAATTGACCCCGACCTCTATACCCCAAACTCTGATGAGGTCCAAACTCAACCAGTTGTACCTATGCATTTATCTCTTGACTATGGTGTAATGTGTACATTTTGATCCAGATAGGCTTATATAAGAGGATGTGCTTTAATCGATGGATTTGGTTGTAGTCTGGAAAGGATGGGGTGGTATTGGCTGTTGTTAGTCACTTTTATTTGATTCAGGTGTCAGATCAGAAGGGTTAATTTGAGCTTGTCTGTTTTGATGCGGTGTTCATCCTGGATCTAGATGTGTGGTGTGTGTCTGAGTAAATAACGGGTGTGTAGTCATACATCAGTAATATATGACTGTTTCTGTGACCCCCCACTCCTGCCTTGAAATGATGCCCCCCTCCTTGTTCACATGTGTTTTGCGGTCAGTGACACAAGGTATAGGTCCCTCCTGGATGACTGTGCATAGGCACATAAAATGCCAGGTTTGAGGCCCCCTTCCCTAAATTGCTTTGCTACCGATCAAGCACATAACGAGTTAGTGAAATCACCAGTATGAACCCCACTTGAAATTCACCTCTATCCCTCAGTCAGCAAAATCTAGTGAACTCCCCCTCTCCGAATTGGCAAAGTCTGCCATGAGGGACCACCCCCCAAAATTCATTTCTGGCAATGGGCCTGTCAGTCCATCTTGCAAACACACAGATGCCAGGTTGCCTAAGTGCATTTCTTTAAACTGTGAGAGGACTCCCACACAACATGCAAACTCCTCACCCCGTCAGGAGCAGGAAACACTGTTACCCACTGAGCCACCATGCCGCCATTCGCAATTCACAAATCGAATTAAATACTGGCCCACATTCCTAAGAAAAACCAAGAAATTGTCCTCAGATTCATTTTTATCATATATAAAACAGTCTACCCCCTTTGTCCCGTAAATAAGGTAAAAATAAGGTACTGATATTGATGTACCTCCCAGAATGCTTTTCATCTGAGGCACCATGTGACCAAATATCATATATCTCGTCTTTATTTTAAACACAATTCTGACATATTTTCAAAAGAAATTATAATACACAAAACAGCAAAAAGGAAAATCTCTGTAGTAACAGGCAGAATGTAAATCGGCATACAAGCAAAAATATTTAGTCTACTTAAAGTAAATTTGCGTCAGTAAGATCGGAAACCATAAACACTTTTTGAGCCCAGAAGTGCTTTAATTTCCACAGGAAATGATCGGTAAGGTGGGCGACTGTAACCTTCGTCGCAAGTTTCCAAAGGCAGTAGACCTGCCAAGGCTCATAGAATCAGACTCCCAGCAAAGCACTGAGACGAAGCCGTGGCAGCACCCTGAACACACAGACGTCATAGACACTGTCAGAAAACAGCACCAGGGTTGGCCCCCTTCGAGCTTCTGAAGCAGTCAGTGTACCACCATACGAGAAATAGCAAGTTAAGTCATCCGCTGCTTTCCGTTTTATTTCTCATGTGTGACAAAATCATTACGAGCCACTTCTGACCGAAAAAAGATCTGAGGGTCTGTTCATTTTCTTTTTTACTCTTGGACTGAGACAGTCAGAACAAAAATATACATCGCCCCCCCCCTGAGGTCACTGGTCAACTTGGGCTGCCAATCTGGTTCGCTAACAGGAAGTACCGCAGAGACGCATGTTTCCCCAGCTGGGTAGATGAAAACCAAGCCTGGCAGGATAAATTGTACTGCCCCGCTGAAAGTACCACACACACAGACAGGGCCACGCACACGCACACACACACACACACACACACACACACACACATATGCATTGGATAACTGTGCAAAGCAGCCAAATGTGGAGACGTGTCACCCCCTATGCCATTAAGCCACAGTGTGCATTATTTTAAAAAAGGATCTGTGCCATTTTGTTTAGTTTAATTTATTTGTCTCTGGTTTGTGTTTGGGGTTGCCTTAGGCAGTTAACAGACATCTGTTAGTGTGACAGAGGTTTAAGTTAGACAGAGCTCTTTGGGAACCACTTCCGATCGCTTTTTCATGCCTTGTAATTACAGTCTATCTTATCTGAATGCACATTCCAGCCACATGGGAAAGACAACAGAGAAGCAATAAGAGTTAAGATGGAAATCTAGAAGTTTTTTCCTTAACAAATTAAACCGACAATACATTGACTTCCACTGTTATTTGGGGCTAAATTAATGTAAAGGGACCCAGAACACAAACATTATTGTGATAGATGATCTAATTTGAATACTAGTGATTATTAATACACATATATATTCCAATTGCGTTGTTCTAAACACTTCATATTTTGTTTTACAAATCTGGGATGCAAGCTATGAAAAAAACACAATGTGTGCATTTGCCATGATTATCTAATAACATGCCATGATGTATTTCATGGTCACATTTTTAATGCGCAACGTCAAGAACAAACAGATTAAAATGTGTTTAGCCCTGTATGTGTTATGTTTGTAAGTTATAACTTTCATATGCATTTGTGTCTGTCAAAAGCCACAGGCAGGCGGCAAGTGGATCCCGAACTCACCTCAAGAAAGGGCTGTACATGGGGAAAAACAAATGAACTGGACAGCTTGCTGTCAAGCCATGTGGGCAGTTCTTAAGTACGAGCGGTTTGTTCATTCTCTGGCGATGACTGACAGCAGTGACTGGTGCCTGTAAATGACCAACCAAAGTTGTCTTTGAGGAAACAGTTGCTACTTGTTGGTTTTGTTGTGACATCGTAAATGGTCTCACGGTGGGACAAACACCAAACAAAAACTCTCAGTCAGTGCCACAGAAAATACACACACACATACATTTATATACAAACATATATACACATTTAAGTAGAAGAGAGAGAAAGTGGTCAGTTAATATAATACAGTTCTCCTAGTGTACCAGTGCTTCACTTTATACATCAAGTAACTGAATTATTTTAGAATAAACCAGTAACTAATACAAACAGAGGCAAAATCTAAAGTAAGAAGGTAAATTATTTACATCGAACACTGGTCGAAAGTTTAAATATAAAAAATACACCAATTATAAGCCGCGAGCAAGAGTACTAAAGGCTCAGCTTCACGGTGCATCGAGGCATAATGAAGAAGGTTTAAGGTAGTTGAAGTGTGATTAGTTTTGAGGGTGTGAAACCAAACAAACCAAAGACCGTTAAAAAAATGAGATCGCAAGTGAGCTAAGGCTTGACTTCAGGCAAGTGAAGTAAGCGTGAAAGGGTTATTCTCTCAGTCTAAGGGTCAGTGATGTGAGAAAACACAGTAAGAAAACCTTAGAGGAGATATTTGGAGGCCTCCGGGGTATAAACCACAGAGGTATATATCCAGGTTTGTTTTCTTAAGAAATGGAAACAGTATTTTTGGAAATGGAAAAACCATTAGAGTCTTTGCCGTTAGCTTTTTTTTTTACGTCTCTGCATCCCCCCCGGATCCAGCCGCCCTGTAAAAGTTTTCCCCCCTCCCCCCCTCTCCCCCCCCCCCCCCCCCCCTTTCTACCCACCATTCCCCCTCCTCCGCTTTCTCGTTCT
>JAODKM010000108.1:9612455-9626873 GCA_026780845.1 Petrocephalus sullivani | reverse complement strand
AGAGAGAGAAAGGGGAGACAAAATGGCCGCCACAGAGCGAGTCCCCCCCCCCCCCCCCCCCCCCACCCCTCCCGTCCCGCCCCCCCCCTCACCTGACCTCCCCCACCCGGGCGGGGGGGGGGGGGCACCTGACCGGAGAAACGCAGAAACTCCGACAAACAGTTTATATCTCTGCGGCTCGCCGCGCTGGAGCCTCATTTGTCTCCATAATTATGCTGTAATTATGCCTGTGTACGTTAATATCCTAAACATTAGCGCAGAACGCGCTCGCCTTCCTCGCCAACTCCGCCAAGGCCCCGGCACACGGCCACAGGAGCGGGGTGGGGGGGCGGCCCGCTCTTCATCACGCACAATGTTGCTTGGAGGTTCAAAACCTAGCGACAAGTTTTGGCGTTAGGTTTCCAACAGTAATCTGTTGGACATGTCTTATAATGTGAATCTTATACATCAGTCACTTATATATAAATGTCATTTAAATGCATAAATTATTCTGGTTAGGAATTTAAAGGAGTTGACAAGAGAATGAGAAATGCAAATAAATGCCAAGGAAAGGGTGAGTTTTAGCGTGAAGCCCAGCGGATTTAAAGCACACATTCCTTGAAAGCTTGCGTGAGCTTCCTCAGTGGCCCTTGACTCATTTTTCCACTTGGTTGGTTCCTGACTGAACTGTAAACTAAAGATGACATGGTCTCATTAATTCAGCAATGCTGGCAAAATGTGGCCATTTCATGTATCTGGAAGACCATTGTTTAATATGGGGTCATGTCATAGGTCAGCTAAAATACTGAATTTTTGAAAAGCTTTGAGGGTCGCAGATAAGTTGGACTGAACACACTAGCTTACACAATATGGCATACATCATTAACCATGATCTGTTAACATTTTTTCAAGGTATGTATGTGGTTTTCATGATCATTTTGGTGAAGCTGTGGATTGGAAGTTCACTGTAGAAAGACAGCAAATTGCCTTATGCATTAGGTTATTGCTTCTAGGTGGAGCTGATTTTTTCTTTAAGGTTATTAAAGCAATGGCTTTGGGTACCTGGTATTTTCCACTGAAATGTCCACAACACATGACTGAGGAACTGAAGAGACAATATATAATATGAAATGCTATGGTTCAGAGACACAGAGTACAGCATTTAATAGAATTTAATTTGTGTATCTGTAAAATGATTATAGTAATCCAGTCTAATACTGAGTATTTAATGTGCAACATATTATAACAATATCAACAATAATGATAATGTTATTACTAAAACTGTATACTTATGAATGACAATACTTATGAGTGCAAATGGGAACCAAGGCTTTTTACCAGCAAATACATAAAAAATTAGCTACCTCTACAACAAATATACTTAAATATATACTAAAGTTAAGCCAATGGAAAGCCTTGAACTTGCCAGTGTATGTTAAACATCTGTTTAAGCAAGCTTGACGATCAACAATGTCTCATTGAAATGCAACTAAATTCACAAATAACTCACACAGCGCAACCGCTTTCTACCTTGGCAGCACTCGGTGGTATGGCTGTGCGGAATCGCCGTCAATAGGAAACCAGAGGATCATTAAAAAGGCCTATTGTGAGAGGGGTTTCACCACCAGGCAAAATAGTAGCAGAAGAGAACTTGGCAGAGAAAGACGCAGGAAAACACAAATGTTTTGTACTTTCAAAAAGAGCATGTAGGACGTCGATCAGGATGGTGGCGCTGGCAAGGCAGCCCAGGTGCAGCAGGATAAGGTAGCCGACTGAGAGAATAGCTCAGAAACGTAAGAAAATGGCCTATTGCCGATACTGGTAGTTATATCGCATACAATATCATATACTTGTGTTATAATTAATACAAGTTAATACATTTTAATAATACAAAAAAAAAAACAGGTTTTTTTTTGGGGGGGGGGGGGTTAACGTATGACTTTTTTTTTTTTTTAATGTCCTGGGTAGCCAGAATGGCCTAACGACCGTTTGAATGCTAGACAAACATGCGGTATCGCGGCTGCAGAGTCGGGCGCTGCGGGTTCGCAGTTTGGACAGTGCCGTCGTACCGCGGCAGCGACATATCCTGCGAGAAGCAGACCTGCCTTGGATTGTCCAAAGTGGCCTCGCAGCTTTATGCAACTGAAATACACAAGCTGCAGAAAACGCTCGCCGTGGGCTCTGATTCATAAAGTATTAGCCTTTTAGAAAAACACGGGTTTAGGCCACGATGCGCCTACACGCGTTCTCTGAGAGTCGGGACTTCTGTGCAGTCCTTTCCAGCGTGAGGCTATGCTGCTGTGACTGAATTATTGTCCATGGCTTCTCCGCATACATTAAATTTCCAGAGTGAAACTGTAACTCTGCCACGTTGAAACTATTCAGAGGGGACCCAATTCTTATTAATAGAAATTGCTCTAATAAATCTAATATCCTCAAGGACAAAACATGGGCCCATAAGCTTTGACTAAGAAACCGTTCAACCATTTAGTCTGATCAGGTATCAAAATACGCGAAAACATGTAATGGTGTTTTTGTAATATCATCCAGACTCAGATTTAACAGATTGTTACACAGTCCGCAAAGACCCGAAGCATCAGTACGCGTTTGAGTATAAAATAGCTCAGTTATGACTGGGTTAAGTCTGAGTCATCATGAGACAAAGCAGAAAATACTAAACTAGGAAACACTAATTAAATTCATAAGTGAGTGATACAATAAACAAATATCCAATAAATAGGATAAATTTGATTTTAAATTCCGAATCACTGTTGGCTAGATAAAGCAGGTTAATGAAACATTATTTTCATACGATAAAGTTTTAAAGCCCACCCCCCAAACTATAAACCTGGATTCCGTCGTGCGTATGCGAGGGGGTGAGCGCCCTTCTTACGCCTTAGCTAAACGTCGCCATCCGGAGAGGACAGCAGACCTCCCCCCCCCAGCAAGGCACTGCTTAGCCTTACATCTAAATCTGAGAATGATACCTCCAATATTTACGCACGTGGTGCTGCCACGACCCCGTCTACTGGGATAGATTAGCCGAATTTCTGCAGTGTTTCCCTTGCTGGCGCGTAGCTGGAACGCCCCTCTTACTGCCGCGGCTTAAATCGGTCTAATGAAGCCGGGTAGCGCCGCGCTAAGCTGCCCTGTCCATCCCGTCGCGTCCCATCCCATCTCGTTATGTATGCGATTGTTTGCTCCTTTGGCCCTCTGTTTGTCTAGTTGGTTGTTTGTTTGTCTTTTTATTTGTCCCTTTGTTTATTAGTCATTCATTCATTCATTCATGCGCTCATTTGGCTACACATTTCATCAGTTTGGACGCGGACACGAAATTAAACGTAAGCTGCTTATGAATTTTGTTGCTTGGACGTTCTCGTAATATATAAGTAATCCTGCAGGAACGTGTATGAATAAATTAAGAGATTTCTTGCTACAAACGCGAGACCCGAAAAATAAATAAATAGAAAGATAAATAAACAAACAAACAAACGAAGGCTATCTTTATGTCTGGTGACGATTTATTAATTAAAAATCATTACGTACCGCCGAGCACAGAAAAACAATTTTATTTAGTCTTCACGTGTAGCCTCTTCTGGGAACATGCCATTATGGCAACTGTAAACAAACGTAAACAAAATTAAATGGTCATTTTGTGCCTCGGGTGCATTATTTGGACATTTAGCAGCAAGGAAAGCTATTTCCTTTGCCAGTCGAAGTAAACCACGCTTAATTGGCCGAGAAGTCTGTCGCAGTTTGGGAAAACGTCGGTGATACTTCATGCGCCCGTTTCATCTCGCCATTCAGTCAAGTTTATGTTTTTACTATCTTATCGATAAAGTAGATTTCTATGGAGGCTACAGCAGTTTCTACGTGACACCAAAGTATTCACTTGAACTAATGTGCGTGATTGGACAGGCTTTGTACTGTTAATGACTATTCATTGTGTCAAGATTAGTTTACATGTTCATTAAACCCGACCGTATACAGAATCAAACATTTTCTAAAGCAAATCTTATCTTTGAAATGAGCACAATGAAATGCACTTCAAGACATTACCCGATACCGAAGAGATATTCATCTGTTAACTCTGGTAAAGCAAATGGATAATTTCACTGATAAAATCTTGGGAATTTTTGCCTGTAAACTGAAGCAAATCATTTGTGCGGCAGGCACCCATGAAATCCCGCTGGGAAAACGCTGGAATTTCCCCCCTGTTTATCATATATCTAACTATTACAGATGTCAAGGGTGCAAGCGATATATTTTGTAAAACAACAGGGATTTAATCTGAAGACAAGTACAGATGCTGCGTTCTCAATGCAGTTTTGCGGTCGAAGATGCACGAATAGCCTAAAAGTGATTGCGTTTAATTATGAGAAAACTTAGCCGGGAAGTGCGAGCATATGGCGGTCACATGTTGATTACAGGTAGGGCTGTGCACACAGGTCCAGATTGTTAGGGATTATCCATGTATGCATAAAGTCACCGGACCTGATGACCAGATCAACTCGTTTCATAAAAGAAACCGAATGCATTATAAATATGAATGTATTATTTTTTAACCCGACGTCCAGTTACCGGGGAGAGGAAACGCCGCCTTATGATGTATATGTGATTTAAAATGAAGTTTACAAACTGTGCAACAGTTGTGTAAGCGGTTTGATAGATGGATATATGAAAATTATACAGTGGGATGGTCAACAAAGAAACAATAAACCGGCCAGTAATTTGCAAGAATGAACGTAACCATCCCATGATGAATACAATTACTGTGTGTATGCAATTAATATCTTTCTGTAGTCTCTTTGACTCCGATGGGAAACTCTAAGATTTCCCGCAAAACGTCCTATTTTTCCAGATATGAATGGGTGCTTTAAAAAGACCAAGTGTTTCTTGTGGTGTACTTCCAACATAAAAAGCGATTTCCGTGGGAGGTGACTGGAGAAAGCAGACGCGTCTGTGTTGCCCGAAGCCAAGGAAATACTTCCCACTTATTTTCTCCCACCAAAGCCTGAAAGTTGCCCCTAGCGCGCATTGCGCTTTTCCTGGACGTGTGATCCACGTGTAAGAGTCACATTAAAGGTGGGGACAAAACGATCACATTATAAATGAACTTTAACGTGTTTTATAACTGTGACATGAAATCCGTGAGGTGTTTTTAACTGTCATTTAAACTTTAATCAATGAGAATTCTCCGTACAGTGTCGTGGAAGCAGGAAAGGTTTGAAATTCTGTTAAACTGCAACTCGCTGTGTCTTTTTCCCCCAAATAGCAGATTTTGCATTGAAAGTAATACATACATGCATATAGGCCTATATATTGACAATGATATTAATAATAATAGTTATTATTATTATTATACAACGGAGCACGATTGACTTAAAAGTGCGAGACCTTGATGTGACAATTTATTTTTATAAAACTTTTTTTTAATGTCGTCGATCAATGCACTTGCATCTTTAGACACACTCACTTTCACACTCACTTATGCGTTTTTGCTACTTCACACACTCCTTTACCTTCATATCCGGTCTTGTGCATTTACCCTACCTCGATCATGTCTGCTACTGTTTTGTTAAGTTGTTGGATCGTTGTCCCTCTAAAACTGCGTGTTTGTTTTCCACACGACCTCCCCGATAATTAAAATAAATTTCAGACAATAATTTACCTCGTAACGAGGTGTTTATGTGCGACCTTCGTGATCAGTCTGTCCCTCTGTCCATTCACGTTTTTAACCTTGACTTGCTCCGATAGCAAAGTCCACTCAACAGAATTACAGCTTCTCAGTTGACTTCTGTAGCACCTGCTCTAGCTGATTGAACATTAATGTTTATAGGTCACGTAAAACTACAGAATAAAGAGGCTTTCTCTAAGTGTTACTGAGTCCTTGCTTGGTGTAAGCGCTTTTTCGCCGGCGCCCGGATAAGTGCGCAAAAATATGACTCTTCGTCTGTTTATCAACATTCGCCTGGAAGGAATTGCAATACGTTTGGGGTTTATATGCAATCAATGCTTCGTCTGAAAATGTAACTTGTTTCTTACTGGCATGCGCTTTATAGGGTATTAGAAAAGCATTTTTGTCAATATTCTATGGTTTATGTTGTTTGCTGAAGGATATGCGGCCAAATTATTGATAAAATACACGAATTTAAATAGATATATATTAACACAAACCACTTCATAAATATTCCTTAATGAAATACATGTGGGATGCAAATATGTATATGTTGATATTTATAAAAGCATACAACTGGTTTAATTATTAATACCGTAATACCGCAAATTGATATACCAGATATACAAACAGCACCAAATCATTTATATATATATATATATATATATATATATAGACAGACAGACAGATAGATAGATAGATAGATAGATAGACAGATAGATATTAGTAGCTGAAAGTTAAACACCCTTATAAAAAATTCCATCCAGCACTACGTCATCCATGGATTGACTGCCTGATACAGATTAAGAATCCTCCTTATGGGACGTTTGTTTTTGTGGAGTGATCCGCAGCCGGGGGGAGCCCACCCTGCCTGTAAGCACCGCCCTATGCGGCAGGTGATAATATTCCTGATTTATTACAAAGCAACCAACACATATGATCATTTCCCTCCTATTTTCTGTTAAATATTAATTCTGATTATTATTGTATCCCACTTTTTCATTGACCGTGTCAGCCTGTCATCTGTCATGTTAAACAAAATACCCCAAGGCCACACTATATCTAGTGGATGGCAAAAATCCTCTGCAAAACTGTTAAAAACCTCATAGAGAAAGAAAGTATTATATATCAGGAAATAGCGATAGAGAAGAATTGTAGTTGAATAAAGTTATAGTTTACTGTATATTTTTACATTGCTGTATGCAGATTGGCTACTGTACGTGAAGGTGGGGCTTTTGCAGACTTGATGCGCGGAAAGAGATGGCAGATATAATGTGAAAGATAAAAACAGCAGATTAACTGATGGAGTGTGCAGCCGATCCGGGCCGAGAGAATGACGCTGTGTGTCGCTAGGCGATGCGGGGCTCGGCACGAGCGGGCCCTTGGTTATGGCAATCATTTACAGGGACGCACAAGCTGATATCTTACAGCTAATACGTCGTAGTTTCAGTTAATTAGCATACACACCCACAGCTTGTTTGTACTAACACTAAAATAAACTATTTTATTTTATTATATTTCTATTATATTTACTTATTATATTTTACTATATTTACAATTTCTATGCTGACAAAAGACAACTTTTCAGTTTTGTTTACTTCTGATATAAGATAAAAATCTTGGACAGCAAAAATATTCAAATTCTAAGTGATTGTTCATTTCCGTCAAACCAGCAATAACTGTGCGCCGCATGTAAATGTAAAAATGCAAATGAAAACGTAGTAATATCACGCAATGTTTAGTGAGTTAAAGGTAAAAATCGCCGACTGGAGTAAGCACAGTGCGAGTTAAATATTATCTGAATACTGAAGTACAGAGAATAAATTTGTTTAATGATATTTTAAAACATAATAGTGAATGTATATATATATATATATAAATATATAATGTAAGTGTAAATACTTATGGTACCAACATTTGTAAAAAATAACCAATCACCAAACATTTCTTTAGTAAATAGCTCCGAGGCGCGCCGTGCAGAAACAAAAGTTTACCCGAGATGTCCGTCATTACTGGAATAAGGATACACCACGCTGACCAGTGACAAAATACAGATTTCCAATATACACTTTCCGACTGGATGGCATAACGCGAGGCGCCCCACCTCCACGCATTTAGGCGGAGGGAGAATCTTTTCTGATCTGAGAAAAGTTAATAACTACAGCCTAAATGCAAGCGGTCGTGCGGTGCGCTCACGAACTGTGCGAATTAGTCCCGCGAGTACCGATCTCCGTAATAAGCGCTAGCAATGTATACCGTATACGCCGAGATAAAATAGCGTTAATAAAGCGTCAAACTGCGTCTTCGAAGTCAAAGATAGCCAGCGATTAGCCAAAATTCTCGCGTCCCACCGTTTAAAAAGTGCAAGCAACTGGGCAAGTCAAACTGCATCACGCTCGGATAGTTACGATCGAATGCGAACAGCACATAGTTAGGTTACGACACGCCAACTGTTGCTTTAAGCATTTAATAACCACCATGAAAACCTTCTGCTTATAGTTTTACAAAATAACAAAAAACACAATGGTAGCATCACAAATATAGTATGTTATATGAAGGTTTTGACTAAGACCAGCGCGGTCAGGTAGGGAACGTTGCTTCAGTATTAGTCAAATGAATAATATTTAAAACAATTTCTCAATCACAAGAGGACTTTAACTGTAAAAGTATAGCGTTTGTCTCAACTTGCCATAGAAAACTGTAATACTATAGTAAACAACAGAACTATAAAATCACACTAGTAACGTGATATTCAGTTTATTCAGACAAGAATTATTATGGGTGTTTCGCCCAAGAGGATTGAAAAATAACCACGCCAGAAAAAAAATTCTTCAAGCACCCAAAATGACACGTTTTCCTAAATAATATTTCAAACAATGGCACAAAACAATATTTTTCTTCCTGGTTTCCATTATTTGCTGTCTGTATTGCCTGAGCAGGTTTATTAGTCTAAGGCAGTGGTTTTATAAAAATACGGAAGAGTAAAAAATATTAAATAGGAGAAATTAACTGCTAAAAGAATGATCTTTGCAAACCAAAATCTTGAGCCAATACTCTGAAGGTTTGTTTTCTTGTGTGGGTGTAATGGGACTGACTAATTATTCATTTATTATTTTGCAAAATTAGTGGCTCATAAAAAGCCCTGGAAGATGAATTAATTTACATAACCGTGAAACATTAACCTTAACATTAGCGACAAACACGTTAAAGATCAATAAATATAGCTGGCTTTTAATCTACAGCTAGACGTGCCACATAAAACAGCGTATGACTGAAAATGTTAGCTATTATTTATAAGATGTTTGAAATTGTTACAGTTTTACTCGACATGGCTGATTCTAAAGAGGCGGACAAAAACAGCTGGATAACGAAAGACATGCACTGAAAAAAATGTTGCAAGGCTATTATTCTGCCTCTAATTAAACGCACGTGACTTTATTCGGCTAACCTAGTGATGCAGTGCTAAGTGCTTTTTAAGACATAGTTCCTTACACATACCTTTAACAATGTTACTTCTACTAATAATAATAATAATAATAATCATAATAGCGAAAAAAATAGGTGCCCACGCACCCTTGGTGCTTGGCCCCTAATAATTATTATTCATAACAACAACAATAAACAACAATACTACTATTACCACTACTATTACTACTACTAATAATAGTAGCAGTGGTAGTAGTAGTAGCAGTAGTAGTAATATTCATAGAAGTAGCAGCAGTGACAGTGGTAATAGTATTAATTAGTCGTGCACCTTGTGCTTCATAGAAAGGAAGTTATATATTACAAAGAGCCAGTGCTACAGCCTCAGCTGCATGTATTCTGCAGCACAGCTCCAGGCTGTAAATCAGCGGCCCATCAGCGGGCTGTCATGGGGACGTCATACGACAGGAATGATCCTTAGTCAGGGCCTTGCCTGTCACATGCGGGCCATCGGGCTGCCCTGGCTGTCCCAGCGTGGGCAGTGTGAGAGGCTGCACTGCAGGTGGCAGCCTGACACCCCGGATGCATCAAGGGCAGCGGATTCATGTGAAATAGGGTTACTTTTTAAAGCCATGTCACAGTTGCCGGGGGTGACAGCAAATCGCCCGGAAGTGGCCCACATGAAAATCATATGGATTATCTTCTCTGTGGCTGCTGTTACGTTACATGACTGGCAAAGTAAGAAGTGCCCAGCATCCAGCATCTTCAACAACACTTTACAATGTGTGTCCCCCCCTTCCTTTATACCGCATAGATATCATCCTTATTTAAGCTCAGTTATGCAATTATACTTTTTATTAATTCTGCATGATTTTAGGAGAATGGAGACATTACCGTTAGTGTTTAAACATATAAAACATTTTGTTTGCGTGACTTTCTAATCTATAGTGTAGCTATCCAGCAAATAACGTTTAGATAAAATACTTATGGTTTATACTTTTAAAACATTCTTTTTTATCTAATAGTAGCCTTTTTGTACTGATACAAATATGATGCAACTTTCATGTTCTGCAACAATCGTTCATTATTGTTTTATTACAAAGACTTATGGACTAGTTTTAAACTATTTTCCCATTTCTAAATAGGAGTTTTCTTTTATTTTGTATTTAAACTGAAAAAGTGATTTGTAAGATCTTGTTTGTAAAAATGTGGCAAACAAAGGAAAAAAAACAATGATTCCCTTATTCCTCTGATGTTCTTCGGCGAATTTAACTGTATTGTGTATCGTGTAATTGATTACATTTGTTATGTTGCATATGTACAATAACGTTTTCAGATAACTAGAACACACAGTTTACTTTAACAATGTTTTTAAAGTTGTGAACCTTTACTATTTTAATGCAAAACGATGGATAATTTATAAACAGTTGTCTGATATAATTTCGCTGTCCTTTATAGGTTGTCAGCTTAACTTTGTGCTCTCTGTATTTTACCTCATGCTGTAGTGTTGCCAATGTCTTAAAGTATGTTTCAAATAGTATAACTGGGCCTATGACATAATGTTTTGCTAAACCTGAACTGATTTAGCTGACGAAAGCCTCAAATAACTACAATGAAATAAAAACGATACTGTACATATTGTGCATGTGTGTTTAAAATACCTTATGGACACATATGTGGTGTTTCAGAACGGCTGTTTTATGATCTCTGGCTAATATCTCAATACAGTCACGTCAATAATCAAAAGGAACACGTTTATCTGGCATATATAGCAGGAACCGGACCATAAAACAGAAAAGTATCTTCTCACGCTAAGACAACTGTGATTCATCACACAATCTGCATTCAATCATTTCCAGTATAGCACAAAGATACTGTTTTTGAGCTGGCCAATGGAGACCTCCGCAGTCTAGACGTGACAACTTCAGATGTTTATCAGTGAGTCATACACACAAGGGAAGGAAACCTACGCGTATTTTTCATCTCAGCTTGTAGCAGAAAATTCACCTAGACAGTTCAATGCAGGCACACATAAAAAAAAAAAAACAAAAACTCAAACACAGGGCTCCGTTAAACTGGTGAAAAGCCTCCAGTTCCTCCCACAGATCTGCTTGTGATGAATGTCACGTAGGACACTTTATTGCCCTTTTGTGCTATTGTCATGGGTCAATCATTGTAGGGAAGTATTAACCTGGCCAGGATTTAGGCACTTCAATAGCACCTAAGAAGGTCCGACGTGACAAGATCACTTCACAGCAGTTCTAAGATCATATAGTACTTCAGTCACTCCTCTTAGTGAAGAACAGGGGCAGCTGTGCCCAGAAAAAGGAAGGCCTACTCATGGACGCCCAAGAGCTGCATGTTCTCCTGGAGTATAAAGGCTCTTCTCTCCACGGGGCTTTAAAGGCTCAGAAAACATCTTTCATATTAAAGGGAACCTGAACCGAACTCTCCTCAGCAACACAGATCTAAAGATGATTTCATTAGCTTTCAGTTTCAAGCAAGGAAGAAAAATATTTGATATAAATGTATGTATCATATATTATGCTGAACTACCAAGTTGGAAACAACATAATTTTGAATGAATTTTGAACAGTGTCTAATCACTGGTACTGGCTGGTACTAACATAGCAGAAAGATAACAAACATAAGCAGGTCAAGTACCAGATGTTACAAATGCTTATTTTGCTGTAAATATCCATCGATTGATCTTTTATGGCCATGTCCCCAGTGCGGAGATTACCTTAGGATGCTTACTGTGGATATCCATCAGTTTCAGGCCGAAATTACGGGGCTTAACATTTGAATAAATTGTTTCAATTAAACCAAGCAAACAAAATATTGCAGAGATTCCCATTTCAACCTTTAATGTCAAATCCATAGCTTTTGCCCCAAAAGCACTGTCATTCTAATAGATGTCTGTAAAGCACGCAGACGCGATGTGCAGACGCGATGCACAGACGATCCGCCCGACACGTGTCCCCCGTCTGATTAAATGTGTGTGTTTTTGAGGTCTATTCAGACATAAGCAGTTTGGAATTCTGAACTCGACTGAGTCACCCCACGTTATCCTGGTTGTCCTCATCAGCCACACATCTACGGAATGTTACCGACAAAGCAATTCTTCATTTTAATGGTGAACCTGGAGATTTCACATTTGAAGCCTACTTTCAAATGTATAAATATTTATATATTTAAGTTTGCCCAGCTTTATTCATATATCTGGTTGGGAAACATTATGGCTGTGCACCCGGTGATCCCACATCATTTCTTCCTGTCCTGCCTCTTCTTTAGCGGTGATTCAGCTAAAATAATAAAATATAATCTATTTCTTAGCATTGAGACATTAATCTCTCATTCCTTACCCTGGGTTATGATAACGAGTCAGAAAAAGTGCAGTTTCGCTTTTTCTCCAACTCAGTTGTGTTTGTTGGAAATATTTCACATTTTTTATAGCCTTGAGTAGAGAATGTGCTCTCGGTACACTCACTTTCTCTGGGAATAATTTCAAAGTAATTGTTCACTTTTTCTAGTAAACATAAAAATAATTAAACGTTTAAATTACATCCATAAGTGTGGAAGTGTGTCCACAAGAACAGCTGTGTGCCCATTTAAAGAAATTGTATGATTGATTTAACTGGAAGTATTATTTTATTTTTTGGGGGGACAGCTCGTTCTATAGGTGTGGGGTCCATGTGACAAATAAGTCAACGACAAAGGGGAAGAGGATTATGGGTAAAATGGTGGGTAGGCTGCCTGTACATGTGCGTGTGCGTGGGGGGGGGGGGTTGTCTGACACATGCTGTGAAGCTTCAGAGGAGCCGACTCTGCAGACTCGTGGCCCCAGGGAAACAGACTCCAGTGGGTGGCTCCAGCGCACCCAGACCTCTTTCCGGAGGCTGAATGTGTCTGTGCTGCACACCAGCTCATCCCCCCCGGCACACACAGAGCTCAAAGGCATCCCGAATACACTGGCGAAATGCTGCAGACTCGACAGCCCTGCGGCCCCAGCGCTCTTCTGTTCCGGTGGCTCCGGGAGACTCACAGCAGCTCGTTTGACTCATTTTGAGGACGGCATTGCAAATTTGTTCTCTCCAGCCCGACAGATCTTCAGTAAAGTGAAGAGCCTTTTTAAAGAGGCTCCAGCTTCTCGAGGCAGATCATGGTGATTATCACAGAGCGGGACATGCACGGCTCGTGACGATTATATCGGACCTGTTATACCTCGTTTCCCCTGAAGAGAAACAGCCCCCTGCCTTTGATCCCAGCCAGGGGCAGCAATGCCACCCCGGATAAAGAGACCCTGTGCCGTTCTGCTGCTCAGTTCCTCCCCGAGTGCTGACTATACCGTCGGTGCTAATTAGTTGACTCAAGCTCTCTTTTTGATGTCAACCCAAACAAGTCAGTGGGCAACAGGTCTGACTGTGGTGGGCCAGAGCGGCCTGATTAAACGCGCCCCCAGTGTCAGCCCCCTTTGTATATAGTTGGCCCCCATTGTAATCAGGCAGTCCTCCTGTTCCCGATTCATCAAAAAAAAAAAAAAAAAAACGCTGACCCAAGTCACCTCGCATCCCGCTAATGATGCAACGCAAACACGGAGGTGTCCGGAGCGTGGTGGCCCGCCATCCGCCAACGCCAAGCCTCGCATCGTTAAAGGCGCACGCTGATTTGTGATGTTTTTCAGATTCCTAACGGCTTACAGAGTGCTCGCTGGAGTATTTATTCATTTATTTTTCACAAAGGTGGTAAACGCCATAATAAATCCTTTTTAAGTCGCAATTTATGGGCAATGTGCTGTTGAGTGCTTCATGGGATTGCCTGTTTGAGATTTGAGTTTTATTTTCTTTCTTTATTTGCAAATAAAACAGTAGTTTTGTAGCTGTCCACCAGCTGCTGGCCTCCGTGGGTAGCTAAGGGCTTTATCCTGAAACAGTGACCAGGAAGTGCACCATAACCCTGACTGTGCCTCTTTTGAAGCTGCAGCACGCAAGCTGGGCTCCATCCCCTTGTGCCTCTAACCCTCTCTGCTCAGTGGAGCTGGCACTATGTGAAGGGCCTTATGAAAAGGCTCCTGTAGAAAAGAGCTGCAGCTAAACTTCGCTGTGCTAATCTGGCTCGGACAGGTGCCATCTCGCCAAGCCTCTGCTGGGACACTGAGCGGCCAGCCTAAGTGGGTGAGTGACCATCAACTGGGGGGTCTGTTCACTGGGGTCCCTGGAGGTCCATCCAGCTGTCTTTAGCTAGCCCTTGTGCTGGGGGTTCTTTAGAGCAGTGTTTTTCAACCTTTTTTGGGCAAAGGCACACTTGTTTCATGAAAAAAATCACGAGGCACACCACCA
>JAODKM010000108.1:9593752-9605380 GCA_026780845.1 Petrocephalus sullivani | reverse complement strand
TTATCCTTGTGGGGACATGTTTTCGGTCCCCACAAGGATAACCTCTATTTTATAAAAAGTAACAGGTTTTTATCACATTGTGGGGACATTGGGTAAGAATTACAAAGCCACACACACACACACACACATTACTTTCAGCTCATTTTTTGGTAATGAAGCCTTCTTGCTTGATATATGCTTTTAAAACAAGCGCACCAGCCGGCACTTTTAAGAAGAAAGTGATCCTCATTACAAATGGGTCAAAGTCCTGCTCAAGGTACCAAACCATGGCACTTGTGATAACAACCTAATGGCCTTAGTCTGATTGCAAAGGAACAAATGCACATGATCAAAGTAAATAATGTTAGGTAGCACCTTCACCTAAAATAATAAACCAGCACAGACCTTGAACGTGCTTGAAGATTACTCATATTTTTTCATCTAATGAAGACAATACATCATTTTTTTTTCACACAGCATGGTATTTGGACAGTTTGTGTAAACATGGGAAACGTATTCCACCAGACCCATCAGTTAAATGAACGAAAAGCCCCCATTTAGGTATGTACCCAGTATTGATTTCCAGTAGGATCTGTTCTCATTACCTAGAAGCCTTTTGTTTTGACACGGGATGATAACAGATATAAGTTTACTGGCAAAAAAAAATGGACACATAAGGAAAAAAAAACATTTTTTTTCATAGAAACGTCCAAGAGGATTAATAAATCAGAATAAAACCGCCAACATCGCCATCGTCCTCAAGACGTACATTCTGCCATACAGAGAGCAGCCGCTTCCTCACTCCCGAAACGCGAGCCTCGGCCATGCTCTCGGTGTGAGCCGCTTCCTCACTCCCGAAACGCGAGCCTCGGCCATGCTCTCGGTGTGAGCCGCTTCCTCACTCCCGAAACGCTAACCTCGGCCATGCTCTCGGTGTGAGCCGCTTGTCTGTTTGCAGAATGACAGCGCGATGAATGACGTGTGAGCGTCAGCCGGCAATATGGCACGATTTCAGTGAAAGCAAAGGGTTAAACAGGCAACAGTGCAAGCTGGTGCCATGCCCCCCCATTTAATTCGTCGTAGACTTTGCACCCCGGGCGGCGCGCGTCACGGGGGCGCGCACACAGCGCAGTCGCGGCGCGCCCCCGAGAGGCACCTCGTTAGCGGGAGCAGGTGCCAATGTGGGTGGGCCGGGCGCGCGGCGCAGCGCAGTGCCGGAGGCGGACCTGCCGGCTTCATATCTGTTTCCCATCACCACGAGTGCCTCTCCTAAGGTTGTGGGTTTCCCCTATTTCATTTTCAAACCCTCACTTATGAAATTACAAGTGCTTGAAGGACCTAATGTGGTCTTAATTGTCTCACTGCGTTCATAAAAGGGACTGGCGCATGTTTTATATTACAATAGGAAACAAACGCATTCTGTGCGGAGCACAATGTGCGCTTTGCGGCCCTGGTGACATTTGGGGGGGGCGGTACAGCTGCAGAGGGACTTCAAAAACAGATCTTTCTTTTTCAGACTGAAGTGGTTTAGCGCGTACCTGGCACAGAAGGCGTTCTGGAGAACAGGCAAAGAAAAGCAAGTTAAAAGCAAATATGATACCGAAAATAAGACCATGAAAAAAGAAAAACTACTCTGATTTAAATAATTTGTATTGAGAAATAAAAATCCAATATAAAAATATAAATAATATTTTGTGTTTGTTTCTTTCTTTACTTATTCACCTAGGTAACTGCTGCTGTAATGCCTTTTATTTCTACACGGTCAGAAAAAAGTGTTCCAATTTCTACATTTGCTTGACATCTATAGATAAATGTACCTTTTAGTCTAATGTAAGGCAACATATACCAAAGGTACAAACAACATTAACTTTGTACCCCCAATGGTACAATAATGTTCCACACAGTCCATTTCTGTACCTTAAAAGATACATTTACCTTTGAGAATACAGCCTCAGTGACAAGCAAAGGTACAAATTAGTACCTTTTTTTCTGACAGTGCAGGTGAATTGGATTTGCTTTATTTGAAGGCTTTTAGTTTCCATGATAACACAAACCAAGATGAGGGCACCTCGGGAATTGCTCTGGGGGAGTTACTAGTTTGGCAAAAACTATGGATAGTTCATGTATAGGGTTTGGGGAGAGTCAATTTTGTGTTGACTCAGAGTTTATACACGTAATACAGTTCAAGGAGAAGGAAGACGTTGATATCAACAGTGGATAATGAATTTAATAGAAATCTGCCAAATGGGCCCCATCAGAACCACAAGCCCAAAAACATCCAGGAACTTGGACATGTCATTATTATCTGTGGAACAATTCGTACAGTTCATGTGTTTGCTTAATGAGACATTAGCAAATGAAAATCATACGTCCTTGGGACAATGTGTATTTAATGGCTAATTTGTGCCAATACTTTGATAAGTGTTACAGGCTGGGGCCAAATTCCTACTGTCCAAATCTGGTTTGGGAGCAACAGCATCACTGTTATGCTTTTCATAGACTGAAACAGTGAAATTAAATTCGCAGAAAAACATATTAAAGGGGGAAATAACAAATCTCGACTGCAATAAAAATATAAATGTAATAATATGAGATTCTTATTGGCCTGTGGAATCTGATGCATAGCAGCTGGCTTCCACAGGAGCGACGGGCTGGTGTTCCCTTAGCAACCTCGAGAACGAAACAGAGGTGTCAATGTGTCATACGAACATCACAACTAACCAAACACACACGCACGTGCGTCCATGATGATTAAGCACGAGAAGTAGAGGTGCAGGAATCACGGTGGTCACATGGTACCTTCATCTTCTTTCAATTAAGATGGTAAAATGCACCAGATATGCACGAGATGTGGTTCCATGGAGGTGCAGGGTATAACTGCCTACAGTGGCCCATCTGAATATGAAGACAGCTTGTAGAGGAGACGGCCATGATGGTCACAGAGAAGGAACTAATTCACCGTGCTCCATTTTCAAAGAGGTAAACTCATGCTTCGTGGTGCATGAACGCAAATTCTGGAGCAGCAAAAGCAAACACTAGTGGTGGAAAGATACAGAGAACACTTAAGGAAATTGCTCACTAATCGTGCACAATTGGGGTACACCTAAAAAGCTGCCCAGTCACACTGTGGACTTTGTCCTTCACTTTTTAACCGGGTGACCCATAACTCATAAATCTGGCAATTGTAAGCCACTTTGGAATCACTAACACCTTCTAGCTGCAAAGGTTAAACACATAGAGTCAATTCATTAAGGCCCTTGGGGACACACCTAGATCTATGCGATTCTAGATCTGCAAGAAGTTTACAATGCATGCAGGCTAACATCATTTTTATGCTCAAAGAACAGGAATAAAAGAGATCTACAATCGAACATGTCTCCTCTACTTATTTATTATATTCCCTCAAACCAACACAAGCTCTAGCACAGATTACTACAAAGGAGATGTTTACCTACTGATCAATTTACCAGTAAGTGTTTCAGCTCCACTGCCACTGATTTACAAACAAGGTTAACAATCAATCATAATCTCAATGGACGTTTCCAAGATGCTTTTGTCCCCTTTATTTAAATTTCAGAAATAAGACTTATCTAACTTACTTGATACTCACAGTTGGTTTACCCTCATAAAGCACAGCGGTCTGTGTATAATGCAAGCCATACTGCTGACATACAGGATCTAAAAATCCCAACTTGTAAGTGACAATTAATCAGTATATTAAAACTAAGTAAAATAGCACATTCGAAGTGTATTATATATTTTATAAAGTCCTATATGTTGGAAAGCCACATTTCTTGTGTATACTCATGAAAGCATCAAAAATATCCACTATGACTTTGACCTCAAATAAAAAAAAAATAGTTTAAGACTCATTCATTCATTTGTTTTCTCTTTCATCATCACCATCCCTCTCCTTTTTAGCCCGGTGTTTATTTTAGATGTGTGCAATTTCATCCAGTGACTAAGATGAAATGCACCTTAGCTACTAATTACTCCCCAACCCAGTTCATTTCCCTCAGCAGGTCTTGCCACACAGACAGTTGTGACGTGAACGACATTTGATTACCCGCTGGGACGCAAATTGCCTCGGCGATCTCCGTGCCAACCGGCGCTCCTTAATTAGCCGTGCTGGGTCTTGCACAGAGAGAGAGAGAGAATAGGGGAAAAAAATGTGTTTTTAACTTGCGTGCAAATTTTTTGCGGTGTTTCCCGTCCGCCGAAAACAACAGGGTCCCCACCAGCCCTGCAGGAAGAGGCCAGGATGTGCGACTGAAAGCCCGTGTGGCATTCAGACGTGGGTAATGAGACACTGCAAGCTTCTGGGACACAGGAACACGTCTGGTCCAGCACGAGGACACTTAAAGCTGTGTCAGAGGCACGGCGGGGCCAGGGCTAGCCCAGAGCACAGAGGCTCCAGACTGAAGGAGAAGATCTGACAGGAAACGCTCAGCTCAATTTGGAAATTCCACTGAAAATATTCTTTTGTATTTTTGGGGTGCTTCATCCATCGGTGTACTCCGCTTTATTCCTGACATTTTCTGGGAGTGTAAATGAACTAAACTGCAATCCTGAAGCCCTCTAGCTTTCTACATGGCCTTATAAAGGCAAAACATGGTAAATATGCTGACACTGAACAAAAGGGCTTCAAAGTTTTCTGATTTTCCATCCATATGTACAGAATGGAGGAGCGCGTAATGATTCAAAACTGGGCATCGTCGAACCCAGGTATGTCATCACAAGATAAGACGGAGCCTAAGGGGCCTGATTTCAGTCATAACTCACTTATGATCAAATACATAGGTACCGTGTTTTTCCTTTGGACGGCAGTACAGTGTAACTGGAGATATCAGCAGATAATTTAAGGGTACATAATTGTCTGTATTAGGCTCATTAGCTAATGGCAGGACTGCAATGGGTATGGATACAATCTCCATGCTACCACCCACTCAAACACACTCACACACACACACAGATCTGTATACCTGTATAAATGGGGACCGTCCATTCATTTCTATGGGAAAAACCTTAATCCCAATCACGACACCCTTAACCCCTACCCAGACCTGACATTAACCATAATTAACCAACCAAAATTCAAAACTTTTGGCATTTTTACTTTTCTGAGTGCATTCACAGATTTTTATAAAACTGAGGTTAGCCAAATGGGGACCTGAAAAAATGTCCCCAAAACGTAAGAAAGTTTCAGGTTTTACCACAGTTTGGGGACATTTAGGTCCCCAAATGTTATCCATGCAAACCCCCCCCCCCCACACACACACATACGCACACACACAGGTTTGTATTCATATCTTTGTGGAGATTCTCTATTCATTTCTATAGGAATTTTTTTTAGGCATTTTCACTAATTTGATTGCATTTACAGATTTTTGTGGGGACCTGAAAAATGTCCCCACCAGCTAAAACACAACAGGTTTTGACACATTTTGGGAATGTTTGGTCCTCATGATGTGGTAAATACAAACACACACACAGGCCCAGGTGGAAAGCGGAAGCAGTCTCCGGCACACACTGCCACTTCTCCTCTCTCAACTCAGCTCCACGACGAGAGGAGGAACCTGATGTCAGCTCTGCTGAGGCTCTGCACACTGGAATCTCATTAGTGCTCAACCAGGCAGCCACCTTCTCTTCAAGCCCAATAGGAGCATTCAGCCCAGTCTCTGAGTGTCTGAGCTAAGTTGCCAAGATAGGCGCAGAGTACAAAACACAAGCTTTGGGTGGTCCGTACTTGGGTATTTCATAGATGGTGTTTCAATGGTTAATAGCAATTCCACAGAACCCTCCAAAGTCTGTATTTTATTAATAAATGCACAGAACTTTATTATACTGGCTTTGGGTTGTTTCAATTGTCAGTCTTATGAGTGCAGTTTCAGATTTCCATTACAAAATAGAAAAGGACAGTAATCTCTGCTCAAGAACATTATAATGATAATTCAACAATCAATACCAATTTTAACATGCAAACAAAGAAATGTCATTTATTCAAAAAGAGGCAGAGTGGCTGCTATGGGTTAAATAGAACTAAATTCAAAACTAATAGCTTTGTAAGTCCTTCAAGTGCAAAGAAAAAACAGGATTAAAGTACGTAAATTGACAGAGATTTGCAGTGAAATGGGGGGCTTGCTATTGCGGATGATTGAAATGGGCTGTTTGGGCTGCATGCTCGCAGAAACATGCTAGAGAAGTATGCTTTGAATTTGGACACACGACAAACCATAATGAAAGCAGAGGCAGTGCCAAGTCCTGACAGTCCAACCAGGCTTCATGGGGACTTGGCAGTGAATCATAAATGAATCATTCAATTCCTTTGATCACAGTGGTCAGGCCATTGTGAACAGCACGCCAAACACCAATAAATAAATGTGATCCTCCTCCATTTTTATGAAATTAATTGAATACCCCCAAATTTCAGACAGAGACTGAAATCCACTGATTAAATGTGACCCTTTTTATCTTTTATCTGTCTATTGCTCTTTATAGATAAAAATTAATAAAGAAACAGAGGATGTGAAATAAATATCCCTGCATGACTTTAAAGGTTAACCTTCTCTGAATAAAGTCAGTACATATAGCATACATCCATCAATTTCCCATAACCATTTATGCAATGCAGAGTCACTGTGAACCTGGCGCCCATTAAAAAGGCGAAGGGCACCAAGTGGAGATACCTACAATGATAAACGGTAGGCCTATATTAGAGGTAATACGACTTTTCGGCATACCGTGCTCATTAATCACAGTTCATAAAAATAAAAAGTAAAACGGAAAAAAAAAAAAAAAAAACGTAAAGATGGTCACTTTAGAAAGGCAAATGCAAACATACAGACAGTTAGATGAGGCAGGTCCTTTTTTTCTGAGTGAGACGATTGAAACAACTTGGAATACGCTTAGAAAAAAGGACACTTGTATTTGAGTGCCGATACTCATTGGGGTAGCCGGGGGGGGGGGCACTGGGGGGCACTAGGGTCTGCAGTTTCTTTCACTCAGACTTTAAGAGAGGAAGCAGCTCGTTTCCCCTTTCTCACCATCCTCCTCGCAGCCTGGCTCGATGTGGGGGATCGCGCTGCTCTCTACCCCCTTGGTGGCGAGCGGCGAGTGTCGTGATTTATGATGTGGAGCCTTAATGTTGCCGGAATACTCTAATCTAGCCGTGCCAGCGCGCACTGGTGGTCCGGCGGCCGCGGCACAAGAGCGCTGCCAGTGACAAAGCTATTTTAAAATGTATCCATTATACTGCAGCCTATGTGATGTCTATAAGGACCACATGTAGCTGCGCCAGCGAGGGTGGGAGCGGCGTCTTAAATCACTTGGTGTTCCCTCTTTCTGGCATCTATCCTGCAGCAGTCCGAGCTGCGAGGACCCCCTCCGCCGATCTCTAGACTGTGCACGCCCCCCCAAAAAGCAGAAAATAGCAGTGATTTCATATTTAGTTAAAAGCGCAACAAGAACATTTTGTATTTGACGTGTAAATCACGGGATCGGCTGCCGATGCACTGGAGCGCCCGGTGCGGTCGTGGGGCAGACCACACAGGACCACACTGATGGAGATGATGGAATTAAAATCCGTGCATTTAGTGTACGGAGCTCGCACTAAATATAATTTATGTTGCGGTGTGACCGGTTCACTTTAACTCCGAGGGTAGTGCGTGTTAATATGAAGCCTGCGGCTGGATGTCATCGATTTTTGCATTCCCCACCGGCGTTTTACTTATGTGTCTTTTAAATGCATGATGTGACCGCACATTTGACCCGTGTAATTGCTTAATGGCGCTGCTTAAAAAAGAATGCGTCGTGCTTTTTCCATTTAAGGCATTATGCCTTCAATTTCGTTCATTTAACGCGAAGGGCATGTTGCTTTAAACCAAGGGTGGCCAGAAAAATAGAATTCTGCCGCGTTTTAAAACACTGCAGGAGTTTCTGAGTTTCCACTTAAGATACTTTGTTTTGATGCCATTTCACGTAGCGGCAGTATATACTTTCTAAATGTTATGTTTAACGTAATCACGAATGTTATGATGCTGTAATAAACTGACACATAAATCAACGGAGGAATGTTAATGAAAAGCAAACCAGTCAACAGTTGCTGTATCAAGTTAATGGGGGGAGCAGAATACATATTGTAGTATCTTCTTCTGATTAAGAATCGGGTTGAAGTACGTGAGCCATGTTTATTTGTTTCTGTCTCAGGAGTTGCAGCGTAATCACCGTAAAAGCTGCGCACTGCAGGCGTAACACGCAGTGTAATGTGTATTATCTTATCAAAGCAGTGTCTGGGGCCTGAGGACTCCTGGGGCGAGGCAAACGTTAACACTGCACCCGCTCGCATAAGTATAGAGTTCCGAATAATCATAACTGTGCAAAACAGCTCTGTACAAACACATAGTACAGAGAGGAAATGCAAAAAAAAAAAGAAATGCCAGGTTCGTGAAACCTGTTTTAAAACTATGAGTTAATAGGGCCAGTAATTGCAGCACAGTATGTTCACATATAGCTTTTCAAAAAGGTAGCTGTGTGTAACTAAGCTGCCAAGTTTTATTTGTAGAATAATGCAATAGGTTTTGCTATAGATTTTGGAATAAGTATCCATATTTAGTTTTTATAACAGAGATAAGTTATAACTGAATTCTAAATATGACTAGGTATCTAAACATTGTAAAGTCACAAATTAAACAACTGGCATAAAAAATGCATACCCAGCATTGCAGATTCTTATCATTCAAAAGCAAAATGTTAAATGATTGTAAAATATTAAACTTTGAATGTGAGTGCTGAGATAAACCACATTGGCCACCCTCTGTAGAACATTCAGCAATTAACGAGGAAACAAGTAAGAACCTTTTTTATTTTTCCAGTTTAAATGGAACGCAAGACTTCCAAAGAAAACACATAAAGTGTCTGCGCACAAGTGAATAGGGATAGATGTGCTCCTTTTAAGGAAACCTTTAGTGACTCACCTGCTGAGAAATTATTGCGGAAAATGTATCAGCATCATGCCGAAAACATATTATCTGGGTTTAATGTAAAAGACAGATGAATCATAAACATGTCAAAGTCGCTTGTCTATGTCGGATTAGACTGTTTTGAGCAGAGCACATGGGCAAGCAAAACAAATTAATTCACAAAGTTCAAAATATGCTCTTGTCATAACAAGGAAAGGTCCTTGGAAGAAGCATTGGTCATGGAGAGGAGTCTGTGACAAGTATTAACTGCAGATGTCAAGCAGGCTGGGACATAAACACAGGATCAGATCATTTATAAATGTTTAAAGGCCTTAATGCGAAAAGGCTGAGGACATATGACGAGCTGCGAGGTCAATAAGCATCTCTAAGTTAAATAATACACCCCGGACAGAATCAGATAGGTGATCCCGGTTATGGCTCCATTTATCGTCTATTGGATTTGACGCGGTGCTTAATTTCTAAGTAGCTGCTCCCGCTGTCAGAAAGCAGCACTGTCTCCTTAAGCACGGCACCCTTGCACCATAGGCTGCATTGCTATGACATCATTTAATCATCCCCGAAACATGGAGATGGAAGAAAAAAGAGGTCTGGACATCGTGGGGGGGGGGGGGGTATGTGTCGGAAGGTTGTGGCTGGATGGGTGAGTGGGTGGGAGACCCAAATACTCAGCTACCTCCTCTAGCCGCCGCTGGGTGTCCTGCAGGGGATAGCTTTCTCTTTGCAGTCGCAGCCAGAAGTAAAATGCATGAACCATAACTCACACAGGAGGGTCGAAAATTCAGAAAAGAAATTGGCATTCGGTCTGTGCAAAGTCTGCACACCTCAGAGTACAGTTGAAGGACATTGGTCATAAAGCTTCCAGATGAGGTACAGTAGATGGCATAGGGCAATGTGCCAGACATTTCTCTGTAGTACTTTCAATTTTAAGAATCTTCTTTATTTACTTACATGAACTCAACATCTGTTCACTGTGCCATAAATAATGTTAATGAAAGACAATAAATGCAGAAACTTAAGTTGCCATGCTCAAACAGTGATTGAACAATGTGCATTTTCTCAATGTGGAAGAAACTTAGCTAGCGTTGGGGAAACACGAATCCGTGTACGTTAATTATTCCGCTTGTGAAATGTATAACCTTACATATTGCCGCGCACACTGGGGAGTAGCAGGCCTAATTCTCATAAACACAAGTCATGTGACGCTGAAGCCAGCTACACCACATGCAGCTTGCGGCTGAAGAGGTTATATGACCATGCTTAATGTCAGATAGCCCATTATGTTAATAGAGATTTCCCTCAAAAATCCCCTTAGCAAACCTCCATAGTACCTAAAACTACCACTACAAATATTCACATGGGTGTCCATTTTTATACCTAATATTGAAAAGTAAAGTTACTTAGCAGAAGAGCAGAAGAATTTGTTTATGAACAAATTGTTTGGTCACAGGCCATGCTCTTTTGTTGTGATTTAATTCCTAAACACTTACACTGTGAAATTAGTGAAAAGCTATTTTGGACTTGATTCATTGAATCTTTGAGTGTGGTCTTCATTCTGCAACCAGTCTGGTTTGACCGCAGCACAGTATGGTGAACTTTTTTTAAATTCATTCATATCATATGTTCTGTATGTTGCATATGTTGTTAAATTATAAAGGTCACTCCCAGTCCTGCAGGCTTAAGAGAAGCTTTAAAGGTTCCAGTGGTGCTTGTAATCTACAGTTATAAATATGCGCGGCTGTTACAGTTGGAGTGAAATGTCATGAGCTCACTGGCAAGGCGTCTGCCAAGACCTCTAAGTGTACTTCTAAGTGTGGACCAAGAGAAATGTTTTTGCTATTGTTAAGCTCATCGCCTTTGTTTGTGTTGAGGGGAGTTTCACAAGATGTTAATTAAGGTAAGGCAGAATATATGGGAAGGTGCCATTCATCACCACTAAAAGGTAATCGGACGCTAACTATCGTACAAAAGGAGAGGTCTAATTCCTCATGGCATCGCATTTATGCATTTCCTTCAGAGTTTGTTTTATCAAGGTATGGGCAATTTTTAAGCTACTCTTATACTTCCTCATCGAACCCAGAACATTTAGATACAATTGCAAAGTTATTATGTAATTAAAATCACGTTTTGCCGCAACAAACTTCAAAGGAAGGGTCGTTTCCTTGAACATTATTTGCTGCTGATGTAATAATTTCCCTGGGATATTTAAAATAAACACATTAGGCAAAGAATCCAAAACTTGTCTCAGAGTACACACTGCTTTTTGATTGGCGTGAGTCGACGCTGTAATGCAGTGATGAAACCTATCACTAGTTTAATACATTTCTAAGCTCCCATGCAGTGTAAATTATAGGATAATAGGGAGCAGGCAATGGTGGGCTATGTTTATACAATCCATTTCTTCACACGAGTTCTCAATGCGTTTTCCTTCCCTTTGCTGTATGTGGTGGTTCTCTGATCCTGGTGACCCCAGCCATGTGTTTTCACTTTTTCTTCTGATCTCAATTCCATGACCAGCGGGGAATGAAATACAAATTGAATAGTAACCATTCACAGGCCACTCTTTTCATACTGTTGTTAAGCCTGCTTTGTCTTGTCCAGAGGGGTGGCTTTGGCCGGGGGGGGGGGGGGGGGGGGGGGGGTGTGGGTGTGTGTGTGTGTGTGTGTAGAGTTA
>JAODKM010000108.1:9578865-9589991 GCA_026780845.1 Petrocephalus sullivani | reverse complement strand
CAACAAACAATCGCTGCAGCTCAACACCACTTTCTCCCAGCAATCCCAGCAGTCAGTGCGCTCTATCCCAGCAGTGACGTCAAAAACAACAATACAACTTCCAAAATAATGTTTTATATATGCCAATAATACAGAAGCTAATACTTTTATTTGATGTAATAATTTATATTTTTACAGATAATCCAGTAACTCTGCATGTTCAAGTACTACTTTAAAGAATTCTTTATAATACTGCAGTGGATCTGTCATTATCAATCTTTCTTCAGTGAATGTAGAACCTGTTCCACAAACCGATATCCATGGTTCCTGAAATATAGTGCTTCCTACGCACAGCCTTAGATACAGTTATGCTTGTCCTCTGAGCAGCAGTAAACATGAGCACACTGTAAATGTTCATAGAGCACCTGAGACACACAAACTGTAGGCAGCTTAACAAGCTTAGTCACCACCACACCCAATGCAGCAGCCTGGCATTCCCTATCTCTGTGCTCACTAGGACTTCTACAGTTTTTATAGCTTTAATAATTTAATTCATTGTAAACTGGAAAGCCAGAAAATACATCGCCATCACACAATCTCTCTTAATGATGTTGTCATGTATCCCAACACACCTACGTAAAGCACCTTGGTGTGTTGCGAAAGGCACTATATAAAAATAAATTGAACTGAATCCACTGACAAAACACTTATCATATGTAAACCACTCTGTATCATTAAGTGACCACAATGGACAATGTCTCCAAACCTTCTTGCCACTCTTAAAATCTTTACTCACCATCATAGTACTGCACTTTGTGATGAGTACAGACACAAACCAATCCCTTTTCACACACACTGAATTGTGACTATAGACTATATACTTTCTCATTGTCTATATAATCCTGTCAGTATGCATTTTGTACGTATTTTAATGATACAAAACAAAGATGTATGATATGTGTGTTTTATAGCACATGCATGTGTCTTGTAATACAAGGTTAATACTACTAACATAAAAAATGATCCTTCTTCCACCCACTTATCCTGGTCATGGTCATGGGGGGGGGGGGCTGGTAGCGTAGGCCATCAGGCTAGGGGGGTACGCCCTGGACAGGACCCCTGTCCATCAAAGGGCTCGTGAACACGCACACAGATTAGCCTAACTGTGGCTCTTTGGACTGCAGGAGGACATCCAAGTGACATCTCCACATGCAGAGGGCAGCGGTGGAGTCCAACCTTCACCTCTGCAGAAACGAGGCGACAATGTCACCCACAGGTTCACCGTGCACCCGTGACGAAATTTCACTATGAAAAGGTTAGGTCTACAAAGGTGTATTTCTAATTTCTCTTAATAAACCATTCAATATCTTGCAAAATATTTGCCACACCTTGCTTGTATTTGTCTGATACTAGGCACAGTCGCACAGTCGCACACTCGCATACTCGCACACTCGCCTTGAGAAAAAAGTGAATATCTGATCTTCAGCTGGATGCCCTGCTCCTTCTCTATAACAACAAACTGCCGTTCGCTGAATGATTTGTGGTGACTGTGCAGGACCCTTCAAACTGAGTTGAAATGCAAAGCAAGAGATGGTTCTGTTGAGGGAAGGCTGATGTGACAGAGCTGATCTTGAAAGAACAGATGGAACATATGGCAACCATGCTGGCCGGACTTGTTGAAAGTCTTGAACTCATCATCGTAAACAACCAAAGGCGGTGAAAGAGTGATCTACATGGAGGCTGGTGAAAGTTAGGAACACAGTCCTGGCCTCTAATCCATTTAGCATGTCATACTCACATCAAGAGCTTTCTGATGGAGGAGGCATTTACAGGCATGGGGTCACTCCATTGTTTTACTTGTCTTTTCCAATTTCGCTTGTACAATGCTACTTTTTTGTTTGGATCTCTTGTTTTTTTAATATATTACTTTGTGATGATATTATAAGCATTCAAAATCAGAGTTGCCTAATAGACTTCGTATGGTAAGCAGTGATATAGATCTGAAATTTGCCATGAAGATATTGGAATGACCATCAATAAATCAACATTTGTTTAAATGTCGTATTTCTCACCAAGTTGAGCAAAATTTATTGTTAGTAGTACATATTGGTAAAAACACAATCAAGCAATCCCACTGTTTTTATCATTGAAGAGTTTAGTTTCATTAGTCAATTTTTTTATCTTTAACCCTTCAACAAGTCCAGTAGGAGCTCCATCATGACACCTACCAGCAGAATTATTTTCATTAACTCAAAAACATCTAAATGGAAGAGGAGGACCTGTAAATGCAAGAACATCCATATAATTTATGAAAATACAAGTTTTCACTTTTAAACAGTGTTATATTAGTGTCAAGAAGAAAGAATCTGTTCAGAGGTATGAGTCTAGAGCTATTGCATTGCATTATTTTGAAGTTTGAATTTTGTTTTCGCCTTCAAACATGCAGTGAAATATTGTCAGCATATGTGCCCCGTTTTCAATCAATGGAGAAATAACATCCACTGCTTGTTTGTTATTCTTGCTTCCCTCCCCAGACAGCTGCCTTGTTCTTGCCAATATGTCGGTGTTAGTGTGAAGATACGAATTAGATTTGTGACTCGTTTCAAAGAAAGGTAAATGTAACTTAAGACTCAAGAAAAGCTGCCAAAACATACCAAGGCCAGGTGGTTAATGGGTCCAGATAAATGACCAATGGCCGCTGCGATACAGCATCACATCTGATGTGCACTCCCATCTGCAAAATATTATGTCCATGTTGATCTTCTGTTTGTCCAACCAATAGTTTTGATGGGTGGTCTTAAGATAACAGAACATAAGGTCTTCTATATCAGAGAATTACTAAGGCCGGCTTCTCCTCATCTCAAAAGCGGGCAGCTACACTGTCAGTTCCTTCCCCTGTCCATTTCTTAATTAGGTGCACCAATGTCATTGAGTAATAAAAATCCATGTGCATATGTAGCAGTCAATAGATTATAAAATCATCATCCTGGAGTCTGTTAGGCAAATATCCATAGGCTATTGTTTAGGTTTGATTATATTGACAGTTTTAATTAGTAACTGGCACCATCTGCTGGACTGACCACGTAACTTATTAAAGGTTATTTAGAGCATATACTGTTCACACTATGTAAAATGAGCCGACCATAACACTAGCTCTTAAGGAAAAGCACAGTTTCCTATGGATTATATATAACACATAAGCACTGAGTATTTCAAAAGTTGGCTACCTAACTATTGGATATACTTATTGACCAATTTTTTAACTTATTAATAAATTGCACGATTTATTTCTTGTACCCTTAAAAGAATAATAGCTAATATGCAATATTAGACATAGTTTCATTGCTCAAATCATAGCATGTATAATGACTATAAACAAGTTCTTTTTATATTCTATTTATTATTTTTATAAAGTGTCCCTTCATCGCACAAACTAGCGCACTGGTAGGACCACCAGTTTGCTGTTACTGCTCCTTACGTCTTTGACATCCAGCCACAAATCCGTCCATAAGTCTCTCAGGCATATGGAACCCAATTAACGAGATCATCCGTCACGAGTTTCTATTAGCTGAGGCAAAAACAAACAAACAAACCGGTGGTCGCACGTTTTGGTGATGCAGTGCGGCTAGACGATGCAGTTTTTATTGCCAAATAATCTGGAATCTGAAGCCATAGTTGGAATGCCAGTGGGGGGGTGGGGGGGGGAAAGGCTTGAGGTGGAAGGTGAAGATGGGTGGCCGCCCGCAGTGACAGACCCCAACTGCAGATCAACTAGCTGGTCACATGGATCATCCCTTCATTTAGGAGTTGATCTCTTCACACTGCCAGGGACAGTGGGATTACACACAGAGGTGGTACCAGACAAAAGAGATACTCGCGGTTGGGCTGGACAATGGACTGCATGGGTCCCAGGAGGTTGAGCCCACGGAGAAAAAGGTGCCACCCTCTGAAGAGCTCGATGTCGGGGGGTCAGCAACCGAGAGAGTAGACAAAGCGAGGGCATGCTGCAGACCAGCCAGGCCAAAGGAGGGCGCCGGTATGAACATGGGGATTGCACCGGGTTACAACAGGACAAGCCTGCATGTTTATACGGAGACAGATTACTTGAGCTCAGCAGAATAAACCCTGAAAGGCCTCAATAAAATTGCACAAGGAATACAAAACAATTATCTGTGGTCTGTAGTTAGCTACATGCATTGAATAATAAATCTATATTTCATCAATATTCTAATTTTAGTAATGATACATCAGACAGGGAAGTGGATGTACTGCATGTAGTAATTATAATGATGAATACATTATGCATCAGTTAGAATCAAAGATTTAGCTGTCTCAGTAATTCACTCTTTATGTAAGAGCTAAAACCTCAGTACTGCTTCCATCCCATTGTCTCTGTGCTAAATGGTCCCTTTAGAAAAGCTTGTCGTACTTAGGAAGGAGCCTGAGGTAATTGGGTCTCCCTTCATTGACCATGGAGATCAGTCATTAATGAGGTACTCCCTGTAAAACCCTTGTCTTTTCAAGTAATATACTCTGCTTTTTCAAACTGAGATCCACAGCTGCAATGCTACTCTGAATAATGGGCATGACATGTTTTAGTTAGATGTGTTTAATTATTACATATATGTAGATAAACAATGAACCGTACCCTTAAATCTATGTAACTCAGAATTATCAATGTTCCTATCAAAAGCTTAACTCCTCTTACTGTGATGTCTTCAGCTAACGGGTCAGCCATGAATGCATTATTTCATTTGCTAATATTTATTTTATGAAGACGGTTGACCTGTAATCACAACTAAGGCTCTTATATAATACTGGATAATACATACCGATCGTTTTTTTGTGTGAAAGTAAGTGTTACTTTATATGAGTGAAAAGTATAAAAGTAGCAAATACAAGCATCAATGCAAGAAAGGTAGTAAGTAGAAAGCAAGCCCTATTATTAAATTAATTTGAGCCGTTGTTTATTATGAGTGTACTAAAGGACAATAGAATAACCGTACTTTCCCTACACTGGGTTCAATGCAACCTATTATTTCAGGTTTTATTTCACTGCTCCTCAACAGATCAAATCGAGTGTTAGGCTTGTGAGTCGTCTGATACTAGGCCATTTCCTCTGCCATCATATCCCTCCGCTACTCAACATCTTGAACTAGTCTACACGAAAGGACTTACTTCATGCGTTAGAAGCATGTTGCGTTGAGACCACCAAAGATGTGTAGAAAAAGTTCACAGATCAATAGTGTTCCACCGGTAAGGGTGGGGGGTGAAACACCCTCGTTTGTAACATTCTCTCTGCATTATGAGCCGTGTTCTGTTAATATACAACAGCGACAATGGTAACACAATATAAATACATACCTCACTATTTTGGCAAAGTGAAAATCATCTTTTCACGAGGGAAAAACACTTACTTATATTTTTGGGCAGTAGGACATTGAGGTACATCCAATAGTTGCAAAGGTGAATGACCTCTGGTTTGACTCTTCTTCTGTAATGAAATCCCAGGACTGTGATAGGACCAGGGCCTGTTACTGTGCAGCACTGCGGTGCAAAAAAAAAACAAAAGACATATCATATGTATTGTTCTGCGCTGAGGAGAAACAGGGAGACTGAAGAGGGGGGCATGGTTACAGTGCCTTGAATTACCAGCTGTAGTTTCTTTGAAAGTACTTTGCAAATAAAAGCCTGCCATCAACACGTATAATCTCTTGGCTGAGTCCATTGAAAGCTGGGGCTCAGGGGTTAATTCACCCATCGCTCTGAGTTTGAATCAACCCTAAACTCACATTGAGATGAAAGCCATGCAGGCCCTTGCTAGGTTACCCCAGAAAAACCCACTGAGATCAGCCGACTGGGCCGGATTACTGCATGTTCGTCTGTTGGACCTCCATCAGGACAGGGAAACGAAAAAGAAAAACAATAATTAGAGATAATTGCTTGTGTCCAAACATACGCATTAAAGCCCCCTTCCCTTTGGTAGTATGTGAGGTGGAATGAAAGAGACACCCCCTGTTTTGACAGCTGGGCAGGCAAACATAATTCGTGACAGCTGAACTGAAACGTCTTTAAACACAATACGAAGAGAGCGAGGGGTCTGCGGGAGCTGGGGGGGTTAGGGAGACAGCAGCGTCAGTGCAGGGATGGGGGCTTCGCTTAGGGACCTGGAGGAAACTCAGCGTTAATATGCCGACGCGGTAAAGTGTGGAGGCATCGGGAAGCGCGCGTCGGAAGCAGAGCACTTCATGAGAAACCGAGGCTGAACATGCCAAATTTGACGCATTGGATTAATTTGCAGCGCCGTAGCCGTGACCTTTCACCTCGGGGTCTCGGGTTCAAACGGAACTCGGGACGCAGCCGGACCGAAATCATGTTAGTCGCGAAAAGGGGGCAAAGGTTGAGCGTAAGAGTCGCAGTTTTAAGCCAAACCAGGACCACATGTCAGGGTTCGCGGTGAAAAATAACTTCTGTTTTTCTGTTCACATCCAACCTACAGAAGCTTTCAAATTCAACTAGGCTACTGATATTAATATATCAATAAATAACCTATAAATAATCCTGGAAAATTTTACTTTGAGCTGGCAACACAGAAGTTTGCCTTATAGAAATGCCTAAATACTTAGTTCCAAAATGGTATTGTTCAACAATACCCATATTAATCAATCTCTGTGGATACAGTTTTTACAGGCAATAAAGTTAATGTTGTATTACAAGTTAAAATATGATAATGAAACTATAATTAAAAGCTGATATTTTCCTGCTGCCGATGCTTATATTAATTTTGAATTATAATCTTTGGAAGTGTGCTACACGTCATGTGACTTTGTTCCATTCCGCCCTGTTGGATCAGTTTGGCAGACTGACGAGTTTAAATGATTATTGCAGTTTATTTTACGGAATATCGGATTCAGATTTCATGGTAAGGGAGTCACAGCATGAGTAATGGCTAAATGTTTTCCACTGATGGTGCCTAGAATGCACAGGTCCTTCCCACACACACATTTACAGTATTTGTTATGGTACCTCATAAGTTTGTGAATTATGTGAGAAGATCACTGTCACAAAGTCCATTCAGACAAGAGCTGAGTTTTTGCAGAAATTTCAAAAACCATTATAGAGAAAGAGCGAAGGAACTACTGTGGGAGAATTTATCAGGAACTATATTCCTAAATTAATTATTAGTATAATAGAATAAACAGTTTACCTGCACATATGAAGTAATTTACCAAATGAAAACATTTGTGATTTATAAGCAAACAGAAGAGACCTGCTGAGTTCATATCCAAGTTTCGTCCTCAACTGAACAAAGGAGTTTCATTTCATAAAGTTGAATAACCTGACTACAAAAATCCCCTAAGAGACGTTCAATCAATCATACGTCTTAAAACACGCGCCACGCTGTCCCTAAACTCACTTCTACTGTACGTTCCCCAGTAATTCTTTTTCAAGACACACAATTAATTCCTGAATGTCACTGATCTTCTCAAGTGACCATTAGTAAGTCTGTTGCTTACGTAAAAATAGATGTGCGTTTATAACTAAAACATTCAGAGTTTTTTTTTTTCGTCTTGGGAAAGATGGCAGAAACACCTGTAGTCCATTTTCACCAGAAAATAAAATTCCCCAAAATGAAACTTTTTGAATATGTTTCATCAGTGAGTGCACTAATGATTCCGTCTGTGGGATGGGAGAATGACACATAGCCCAAATGGATTTATCAGGCAATGCATGACCCGAAAACTTCTGATGAAGTGCTTAGCAAGGGTAGAAAAAGAAATATATCCAATGGGACTTTCGTGGATATGAACCGGAACTTAAATTAAAAAGAATGAGGAGGGCGGTTTTCCACTTGTCATCCATTTGCGCTTTGGATCTACTTATCGGACCAGAGGGATGTGGTTTCAGATGATGAAAATTAATAGGCCCATGTTCTGAAAGTAAATTATCAGCGGCAAAATCACAAAAGCGTCAGTGATTGTTAGAATACATGAACAATATTTTGTAATCTACTTGGGAGGATTGCTTTAATGCTTACTAAATAAATAAATATCTATCACAGAAGAATGTTAATAATTATTAATAAGCCCATATAACAAACATCGGTAATTAAACCTCATATTAATTACTGATAAATCATAAAATAGAGATATTTCTGTAAGTCAAAGCAAGGTGCAACATGCATCCAGCCAGCGACTGCATAGCCTTTTCCTTCAACTATACATCGGGACTGTAGGCCTATGACAGTATGTAGGTGATCCTTAGGCGAGCCTGACGATTATCCTGCCCTTGAACTTCATAATGTTCACATTACGAGCCCATCCAATTACGTTTGCCACACCCCCGCTTACTTCGGCCACACCCATTTACAGTGCCCCGCCCCTTATGTCTGGATCACCTGTATCCCATGACCTGTTGGGACATTTAAAACCCCATGCCTCTTTTTTCAAATTTGGAAACATAGTTCCTTTTTGAGTGCATCACTAAGCAGCTTAAGATTGTCCAGTGTATGGTTATTTTCTGTGGAGGCTGTACAACCTGCAATTGTGAATTTTCATTTAGTAGCTACTCTGTTCCTAACTAACGACGGAAAGTTAGATTTATCTGTCAGCTTTTGGAAATAAATTCTGTGTTTATATTCTTACCGTTTGGGGCCCTCTTGTGTTACAGTTTTAATGTTTGTATTAAAACTATTAAATAGTGTATGCTGTTCATTTAGCACAAAGTTTGTGGGTTCAAATCCCAGGAAGTACACATACATTGTAACTCTCTCCTCTTCTGCAAGCTGCTTTAGACAGAAGAAATAACTGCTTCATTTTTAGGTGGGTTACTTTTTAAAAGAATGATAATTAACATGGAATAAGAATTTGATATTTTAATTGATCGTAATGAAAGCTTGACCTAAATAATTCTGCACCCTACACCTCAGCATGTGTTTTGGCAAAATCTGCATGCCCTCTAGCTCTGCAGTTGTTGTGAGGTTCTATTCCAAGCAAAGGAACAGCATCTACAAAAACTGTTTCCTCCCTTCTACTCGTGTAAGGCTATGATAGATAAATCCAGCGTACAGAGCAAACACATGTAAACTGTTTGACATCATTTTATTTATTCCTCTAAACAGAACCAGCCCGACACATAATCATCGTCGACCTACGCAAGTTCACAGTTTGGAATATGGCCGTCGTGCAGAGCATGGCCATATCTAAAGAAAACGGTAAGTGTGCCTCCATCATCCAGTTCCTGGCTCTGTGTGTAAATCCTTTGGTGGTTCTGTTCCAACTGAAAGGCAGCATGCAAATGAGCGCTAATGCTAAGCAGACCCGTGAATCATTTCCTGCCCAAGGGTTCGGGGAAGCGAGGCCATATTGATCTGATCGTCTGGGAGTTTATGGCGGAGCCCCTTCCAATACTGGTACCAGCAGCCCATCTCTCATTGGGTGGTGATACTCCTGGAAAAAGCCTTAGCAGCAGACGACCGAGCTGGAACAACCGAACGATCATTTAGGTTTGATGGCTTTCACATGTTATTCATAAACAACAAAGTTTGCATGTGCCTCCTATGTGTTTTCCTCCAAATATGGGATCCATTTTGCCCGCCCACCCCCACACACACACTTTTTTCCTCCCCTGTATTTATTCTGAGTTACATACCATGTTATACAGTCAGAAAGGGGGGGCTTTGGCATGGGTCTCGCGCCCTCTGTGGTGGTGATCTTTGATATTGTGTCAGGAACTTATCTGAGAAGACCAACTTTCAGCAGATGCTCTAAAAATAGATGTGTCTGACTCAGGGAGCAAAATATAACTGTCAGCTGCCACGACCACTTTCCATTTTGATAAATCAAGGAAAGATAATTACAGGAAATGGTAGGGTGGCTAGTTATTGCTTCATGTAACGTGTGTGTATGTATGCATGTATGTGTATACATACACACACACACACACACACACACATACAGACTCGCGTACCAATCTAAATGGGGACCTTCTGTTCATTTCTATGGGAAAAACCCTAATCCCAATCACGACACCCTTAACCCGTACCCAGCCCTAACCTTGACCATAAGTGACCAACCCAAATACCAGACTTTTGGCATTTTTAGTTTTTTGATTGCATTCACAGACTTTTTATTTATATCTATATATATTTATACATTTTTTGAGGTTATCCAAATGGGGACCTGAAAAGATGTCCCCAAAAGTAGGGAAATTTCAGGTTTCACCACACTTTTTTGGTCCTCAAATGTGATCATGCATATATATAGTCATACAGTAACACATAAGTGCTGTTTCATTAATGTCATGTATATGCACACTGTAACCTACAAGTCTAGGCCTGTAATTCTCTTTTATACAAATGGAGTTTCCCCATTTTATGCCCACCTATCACTTACTTTGCAGAAAAGAATCTACCAGTTTGCTTTTATTATGCCATAGAAGAAAAGAGGGTTCAGCCCTAGTACAGGTAGAAACAACATTTAAAAAGTTCAGAAACCATTTTTGAAAAACAAGATAAAACAAAATAACACAAAAAACTTTATAATTTATAAAGCAGTTCCAGATTTATTGTCCTATTACTATTGATCTTTGGTTCGAATTGATGTTGAATCTTCTCTAGTTTGTGGGTTTCTTGAAAATATTTAATCGATAGTTCACATACACTGATTGACCGCTTCTTTATTAATAGTCAGTCTGAGTGTTCTTTTGATTACTGTGGCATACACGTTTGGCATGCGTTTGCAGCAACGAAAAATTTAAAGGTTATTTAAATGTTTCACGTATTCCGTAATGCTCTCAAAAAGGGACGCAAGCACTACAAATGGTAAAATAATGAGCTTTGTCGGCCACCCGCATTTTATTGTGTAGTAAAATTAATGAATATCACATTGTGCTGTGGTCTAAATATAAAGGCAAAGACCCAGGTTATAGAACAGTGTTAAAATTGTTTTCTAAAAAGGAATTTACACTTGTCAGTTCAGCTTCTTAATAATGGAATACATGTTTTTAAACAGGGTGAGTTTTTTAATGATCGAAGATGTTTTTTTTTCGTTATCCAAAATAAATTTAGTTAACTAATCATAAATGGATAATAATTATACTACGAATACTACTACAACTACCTCCAATAATAATAATAATAATAATAA
>JAODKM010000108.1:9567928-9578765 GCA_026780845.1 Petrocephalus sullivani | reverse complement strand
AACTAATCATAAATGGATAATAATTATACTACGAATACTACTACAACTACCTCCAATAATAATAATAATAATAATAATAATAATAAAATAATAATAATAATAATAATGCTATGCCGTATACACAAGTGATAGAAGAATGTTGGGAACGATTTTCCGCGCAGTAACCGCGAGTTAAACGGGAGTATTATTTGGTCCAATCTTACCGAATTAATTATTTATCATGATATTTATTAATTTGCCAAAACTTGTCTCGAATGGCACCATCTTTTAATTAAACATGTCAATTCTAATATCATTTGATGAAATTTAATCACAATGTATTTTTTTAGATACCCCTAACTGAAAATTTCTTTCCCCGAAATGAGGGTTTACTTTTATTAAAAAGGTAACAGGCAGTTGCTTGCTGCCGGCGTTTATAGATTCTGCCTGATACCGCCCAGGGTCATTCAAACTAACAAGTGTGTTGTTAGTGTTGACTAACACGCTAACCGGGTTAACATTAAGCCTCCTTTCACCAAATTTAAAAAAATCTTCACTTTTTACTAATTGAAAGAACTTTTAATATGAATAGCCCTATTTATCTATTCAAAAGATATTCTCAGGAAATTATTTGTTAGGTTTCATATTTTTAACATAATGCAAATTTTTTAATGTAATAGAATATATTTACTTATTGTTATATTTAGCCATAGGTCAGTTTGTACATCAAGTAACTTCTCTGTTGGATTTGGAATAAAATGCATTCATTTTAATCCGCGAACACTACTCGTGCGTTAGAATTCATTAACATCTTTTAAATAGATAAAAATAGATACGGAAGGTAAAATTTCATCAAGTATATGTTAAATCCATCAAATGTACAATGACACTCTGCCTACGTTTTGAGTAGTTACTCGGCTAAAGCGGTTCCCGTCCTCGATTCCCGCACACTCGTTCTGCCCCCTTGCGGTCTTCTCTAGATCGCCGTCGAGCACGCTCTCTCTCAACGTGCAATGGGGAAAATGGCAAAATGCTGTCTGAAGTGTTATTTTTGTAACATATTTAAATGAAATTATCCTGATTTTACATTCATTTCACTAGTTTACTTGCCTTAAAGTAATCCTTCAGGGAGAAAGTTTTGCGCTTTTTATCAGTTTAGCTTAATGATTTTTATTTGATGAGTTTTTTTTCTGTAAAGCTTTTCTGTAAAGGCATTGTTACGAGAACGATATTTGAAAGGTCGACGTTTTCATCGTAACCACTTGGTTATAAGATGCGCACTTTTCTTAGGTATAATATTCGAGGAATTAATATGTAGGATTGCTTGAAAACAATACAAGAAACATATATTATCGGTCTTTAGTAGTTACCTTTGCCACCAGTTCATTGTCATGATTATTGCATTGCCTTCGGAAATGTGGACCGTTTCCGTTGTGAAAGTTGGCCTATTTGACATCGCCTGAATTGCTAGCTGAATTGTTGATGCAATGTATACTATGCATAACTGTAATTATGCATAATTATGGTTTACCTATAGCTGAATTTTACATATTTCAAAATCTCGGTATGTTATTATCCAGGAGTACCGCCCTCGAGGGTGCTACAGTACATGGGTGGTATTGATGGGACATTGAGGTTACAAGTTAACCTTCCAATAATGACTTTCAAATGTATGCATGTAGGAGTTTTACATCTGAAACCACCATTGTCTTACTTTTTGATCTTATGTTTTCACTTTCACACAAAAACAATTGAGTTTAAAGTCAAATAGCAAATATAAATTTAAACCTAAATGCTGTTCCTTTAAATTAATTCAGTCACAGCTGAAACACGATAGTATATCAATATCTAACTGATATATGAATTAAGGAGCAGTTAAGATATTAAAGGTGAAATGTTAAGCCTAGCCAGATTTCTCTGTGAAAAATCACTAGGTTTGTCTGCCAGTAACGCCCTGAAATTATTAGAAAATAGTATTATATAGCTGCATTAAAATGCATAAATTTGTGCCAAATACAGGCTGCTGAGATGACTTGAGTAAATATGATGTTTTTTAAATATTAATTATTATAACCTGTAAGCAAGATTTGGCCTTGGGAATTCAAGAAGAGGCCAAGCATTTTTCCCATATCCTATAAGTTGGAAAATGGATGGATGGATGGATGGATATTTTACAAATATATTTAACAGGTAAAAGAGAAATATTTTACCTGCCAAATATATCCCCTTAACTTATGCAATGTCCAGTTTGGTACTTGTTCCAATTGCGTAAAATTATGTTGGAATTTCCATCTAAATAAAATAGTCACTAACCTTGATAGGAAAAAAAAAGTGAAGATGGCCTAATACAGGAAAGAGCGTGTCAGAGGAAAAACAGAGAAAACTAAACAAAGAAAGAGACAAGTTCAAAAGAGCAGTCGCACCCAGCGGTGTCAAGGTTATAGCTAGGCCTATAACGTTAATTTGCAGAATGGAGATTGCAGTCTGGCGGCTATGAAAGACAAACTGACTAAAAGGCGAAACAGAATGAGGGCTGAAAAATCTCATAGACATGGAGCAAAAACAGTCCATACAATTTACTCAACTTTTATTTAGAAAAATCTCATTAAACAGTTACGACCTATGAGCTACTGATGGCCATTACTTTAAATTCCTTCGTTATGTGACAGCTAGGTTAAGTGTTCTCATAGAAAATCAAAAAATCGAGTTGTAGCTGCTATGCCCCATGTATCCATTTTGGTGATGTTTAACTTAATGTTAATGTAAGGTATTGTCATATTCTACACTTGCAGATAAAACAAATGAAGAACACAGAGGTCTGCTTGATTAGCTAATTATCTACTGCAATTAGAATTTACCCTAGAATTCCCAGCAAGGTATATGGACTTCGTGACTTATTTTTCTCAGAAATATATGAAACAGTAGATGAATTCACATGAGACCCATGAAGTGCTACAGTGACTTTTAGTGAATTTGTTTACATGGGAAAGTCCCACAAGTGTCTTTGGTAGCCAGGTGGGACTCATGTCACTCTCTGCATTTTGTTGTACGTCCCTGCATGAAACCTTGGCTATGAACGTCTGCATACGAACAACAGTTTAAATGCAAAAAGAGTGTTTAGGTTACACTTAATTAAAGTAACTTTAAATCAGCAAAATAATCAGGTAGAGAAATACATATATAAAGTACATACTTTATATGAAATTCAACAGACCACCATCAAAAAATGTCACGTTTTTCATTTTGCAGACTTTATTTACCCCTCAGACGCTCATAGCCTACTTGTGAGGATGTATGGGCTATGTAAAGGTAATATTTGCCAGGTAACTATTATATTCAAATACTTCAGTTTTGTGTTATATGGCTACTGTACTATATCAAATTTATGTATCAATATATTACAGATTAAGTATATATATATTATGACTGTATTAAACATATAAACATATGACATTTTTAGTCTCTATCCTTTAATATCGTTGTTGTCCAATATTATATGACTTACATATTCAGTCCTCCATAACAATATAGTCACAGTGAATGTTGGCAGCCTGTGTCAGACAAAGGATGGTTCCAATTCTACACCAACAAAGGTAGTTGATGAAGTCACCTCCATATTGTAATTAATAAAACCACTCTTCTTCTAAATGAATCAGGAATCACTGTAAATAATCATGAAGGACGTCGACGTTTAGTGGTTGGTGAGGAAACTGACACCTCTCCAGCACCATGGACAGCGTTATGGTCGTCCCTCAGGTTATTGCTAAAAAATTATATACATATTAATTTGATTTATATATATCTTAAACAAGGGTCTTTAAATCTGTGCTTCTTACATGAACACAAAACTGTACTCTACATTATTACCAAAGTAAATATTTTACTTCTCTAGGATATTAATTAAACTTGACAGCTCGCATTTAATTCCATAGTAGAACATTTTCAAATTTAAGAACGGCTTCCAGTAATTCTGTCCAATGGGCAGATGCGAATGATGTCTTCGTAGGCTGGTGGGGCAGAACTGTTTGGCGTCTCATCGACGGTCATCTTCCAGTCTGACCGTTCAGCAGACGCATAGTCCCTGTTACGGAGTCAGTTTAGCAACATCAGGCAGCAGTCCTTCACCCAGTAAAACTAAATACCAAGACTGGCAATTGATGGCACTGAGGACTGAAAGCAGGCCAAAATCCTTTCTTTGGACTTCAGAAAACATGTAAACTACTTTAAATTAGTCACCATAAACTGCAATCTCAACAAGCAAACCATTAACTAATAAACATATTAACTAATGGAGTTTTATTTCCAACTGACATTATCAATAAGCAATCAAACTGGCAGGAAGCACACTTGTTATGCTGAAGCTTTACTTGTTTTCGAAAATGATTTATAATATTATAATATAATATTACAGAAACAGAAATATTAATCTTTAGTTCAGCTAGGATTTGCATATGGTTAGTATAAATGCAGAAGGCAAGTATGTCACAGTTCTGTTCCTTACAACGTTCCCTGTACCTGACATCACCGTCGTCCACACAAAGACTCTGTGCACAATGATCATCTTCGGGTAAAATAGGGTTATCCAAGGGGTATATTGTGTAGTATTGTGGTGGCTGTGACATGGTCGGGACTCTGTGCAGCTCGAACCCACTGGACTGATTATTGTTTGTCGTGATGCGGTCATTGGTCACGATGCTGCATGGTGGTGGAATGTACTGGAGCACCGTCGCCCCATGAAACATGATGGGCTGATTGATTCCAGTAAAAACAAAAGACTGTGGTATTTGATCAACTGCCGCTTGTTCTTCATTGCCTTTCCAAAACTTGCAGGGGAACATCTTAATTTTGCAAAGACCAATTAATATAAAGGTGACTCCAATACATAGGAAGGCAGGGCCGAGCAGCTGAGTCCATTCGAAAATCTTCCTTCCGTCGTAATTTACCCATCCCATTATCGTGAATGTCGTTCCCACCAATACCAGGAAAACTCCAGAACACAGCAGCGTCGCTCTGGCTTTGTCCCCGTCACACCCTCCGAAGTCGGCTCTGCTCGGCGGGTAAGGGTTCATGGAAAACACGTTCAGCGAAAAATCCTCATTGATATTATTCCTGTTACAGCTGTTGGCGGTGCTTAAGCTAGCCTCACCCATCAGGTTCTTCCGAATGCCTGTCAAGCGTATCTTAGCATTGAGCTGTGCACTCTGAAGCTTAGACGTAGCAATTCATGGAATTAGTTAAAGAATACAGCTTATGATTTACAGTTGAGAGGTATTAATTAACCATGACCGTGGCTTTGGGAATATTCAGGTACTCAGAAACTGCATAACTGGCCTGAATTCAAGTCCAAATATAACCTCAATGTTTTGACATTTACAGCACATATTTAAAATGCAGTTACTTTAACGTTTATAACTTAATACTTATTGCTATGCAAAATGTTATTTGCGCTGTTAGTAATAGCAGTGGATATGGTGAAATTTATTTTGTATGGTAATCTAAATATAAATTAATCTAAAACTGTATAATAATATTGAAATTAAAAATAAATTCCTTAATGCTTAAAATTTTGTTCAACTGCTACAGTATATTCAGCCTCTGTGTCAGGACATAAGACAATATTTGTTGTAACTTGTCATAGAGAGCTAGTACAGTGTTAATAATGCAACATATATATTAAATATTTCCTCAAAGTTCATTTGAAAATGCAGAATTACAGACTCTTAGCATTTACATAACAATGATATGCATTTCGCGAACATACAAATATATATTCTATGTATACTGTACATAGGTCGACACAGTTCAGGACTGTTCTATTCAGTGGAATGTTCATCACTTACTTAAAAGCAAATAGAACGGTCAATAGAAGCACTTATTTTAGGCTCTCCACCCAAAGATGTTGCCAAGTGCTGGGCTTATTGAAACAGCAGATGACCACCTTGCTTCAAATGGCACAAACCAGGCACAAACAAACCCTATGTGCCCAATGTGGCTCTTCAGGGAAGGAAGACGGGCAGTTCCATAGGGTCTTCTCGGCAATGGAACAACAAAAATAACTAACCTTTCATGCTAGAGTTTAAAGGCTACTTCCTGCATCTTGTAGCTCCTTGTAGGAAACAGAATCCTTTATATGTTCATACTCATATGCTCATTGCTTGAGATTGAGTCTTTCACATCCTGTTAACGTGACTCATATTTGTGAAATACTTTTAAAAAATAAAGGAAATTTCCAAGTTATATTGGTTTAAAACTTATAATCAACTGCCTGTTGCAAGAAATTATCAATAAAAAAAAAGATATTTAATGTGCAGCGAACACTTAAATGTTCCAGAATATATAATCTTTCGATTAAAAAGTTACTTTCTGAAGTAAGAACATTTCCTTTTGTTGAGTCAGTGTCGCCCTGCTGGTTACCTTATCTAAAAGCACAGGGGAGAACCACTCCGGTGAGGAGAGGAATAATTGTCAGATTAACCAGGTTGAAGGAAAAACTCCAGCAGAAGGCTGTTAACTGAGTAACCGCTACGGAGGACGAAGCACAGGGCGGGATTCAGCATAGTGTCCCTGGTGCCACCCTAGAGTGGCAGGCACTTACGCGGTTAATGATACATCCGGTCATTCAAAGCAAAGAAAGAATCTGCACCACAAGTTAAGTAACTCATTATAAAATTATACGTGGTGGATTTACTAGGATGGGCAGAAAATAACATGGTTCTGTCAGTCATTTATGACCAGTTAATCACGTTTTTTCACTTTTTATAGTAGTTTAAACTATGTAAGTGCACATAATTGAGAATTGTATTGCTGTGCATATGCCACTGTGTATTTCAAGGTGCATTAGCAACCCATGCTTCAACTTAGGAAGAAGCAAGTTAAAGAAATATGTATATTTGTCAAATTTCAGCTGGCTATATTCTGGATTGTCTTCAACATAGAGACGTTAAATCTTTTATAAATCATTTAAATATGTCAACATATTTCAATAAATCCACTTGGAGCTCATTTGAGAACCATTACCCATGAACTGAAGAAGAAAACCAGGACAGGATTCACTTAAAGCAGGTGCATTAGACATTAAATGGCTTATAATCAAATGATTTTAGCATCATGACATTAACAATTAGTTTTCAGGAATCTGTACTATGGGAATATGCTGACTGCAATAGCCCCGTATCGCACGTCACGTTTCCCAGGGCATCTGCTGTCATCTGCATTGACAGCCGGCCAAAGGATCACTGCGGCCGTATTGGAGGGGTCGCCGTCCTCTTGCAGGTCCCGTGCACAGACAGGGCTTTTGAAGCATGTTCTGGCTGAGTCATCCTCAGCAGGAGAGAAGGCCTCCTGCTGTCCAACTCAAGCACACCCAAGACAGCAGCCCAGCACATTTCAGAACGTGCCGCAGTCATATAAAAAGGCGACATAGGAGTGAGGAAAGGAAAAATGAGGGGTGAAAAAACAGCATCAGCCTAAAGGAAGGTGTTTTTCCAGCCCCATGCTCCACTTCCATAAATCCTGGAATAATTGGCATCACGCTGCTACAGCAGTTCATTCCCTGCGCAAAAGTACACACCAGATCAAGACAGATTTCCTCTTACAGAGGACAATTCCAGCCCTGATATTTTCCTTTTCCTTTAAACTGTCAAGTGATATTAAAATGACTTGCGAGTGCAGCATGTGTTTTATATTGGTCTTCCTCTCGTGTTGTCAGCAGACTCTAAGATGAAAGGAGGAGGCCGGCAGCATTTTTTATTGATTTAAATGGAATCCTTCTCATTAGAATAACAATCCAAGTGTCGGTGTATAACGTAGGAAAGAGTGAACCGTTACCTCGTAATTTTTGTTGTGGTGGTGAGCAGGAATGATAACGTGCGTCAGACGCTGTTTCGGGGGCTCCCAGTACATTTTGTTTTCATTCTGAGCACTGAGAACAAAGGCCAAAGACTATTAGGTATCGCTGTCTGGGAGGAAATGTGAGTTCCTGGGATGCGACCGCTTTCGGCCTTTTTAATGATATACCGCATGTCACGTGCCTTCGCTAGTTAACGCGAGAAAACGATTTTTTATTTATTTTTTGCTGACCTGGTATAGTTATTCTGTAAGATGTCCCAAAACAGTCCTGTACATTTATTAACCAGAAAAACTGCCTGAAAGCACATTATCTTACAACATCCCATTCCCCAGCATGAAGACTGAAAAATGAAACTAATCATTTAGACACTAGAATATGACTTATACGAATAGTTAGCATTAAGATACTTACTACATATACAAGGTGTTTGGTGTAATATAATATAAATATATACATATAATTTTATTCTGTCAATTTGCACAATTCACAAACTATTCCAAGACTAATAGCAATAACCATGCCACCAGGGAAGTCTGTAGAACCACACAGAAGACAGAACATTCTGGAGAAATGTCAGCTACAATGCTGTTCAAAAGTTTTCTGCAGTCAATGAAAATAATGTTTAAATGATGTTCATGTTGGTGAAAAACTATGGTATTTTGTCTCTCAAAGTGTGTTAGGCTATCCATTTTAGAATCTCTCATAAAGCCACTCCCCCATTTGTAATAGCTATCCTATGAACCAGTATTTTTGGTGAATTGATCACTAGCATGCCATGTTTGGCTAATTAATACCAAGCTATTTGCCTAATTGTTATTCTAATGAGAAGCCTAAGAGCACACAGGCCCACTGCACTCCCTTACTAACAAGTATTGGCTGATATACTTCCGCTTCGTCAGAAAGGTACAGCCAGGCACTCCCATAATTTCTTTGTCAAGACCCATCATTCACCTCAGAGCCCTTAATGGTCACCTTCTACTTCTGAAGGGCAAGATGTTTTCTATTCCAAGAGTGCAGCAGGAATGATGGGAAAACTACTTTACTGCTGTGGCCTTTAACAGAGAACTCGCCATCTATAGGGTAAGATCATTGTTATTTCTTGGACACCATTGTATTAGAAAGGATCCAGGAAATTATTTGTCCATATCTCTGAACAGTGGACCATGTACACAGATTGGGGTTGGAGCTGAACATGGAGAAAATCTCAGCCCTTCTCGCACAGCTCAATTTATTGGTTTGCTGTTGTCACAATTTGATAGATGCTAGAGGCTGATAATCTTGTTCATCTGTGTTCAGAAGTCCAAATTACTCTGGGGGAGATCTGTCCTCTGTTCTTTTATGTTGAAATGGAGGGGAGATCTGCGATCGCAATGTGCTATGCAGAGATGTCCCACAGTGCACACAGCTGGCCTTCCTGTAGCAGTGTCCTTTTTGTCCTGAATAATACATTTATAGTACATTTATTTGTAGTTATACTTCAGGCGTCACCTGTGAATATTCTCTCTAGCTCACATCTACAAACAACAGTGAATTTTTGCAATTCTGCCATAAGCATATTGTAAGAACAAAGGAATGTGCAAATGTCCTCAGTGTACTTGTCAGGTATCTACTCAGCTTCATTAGTACTTATTCATAGTGAGGTTGTGTTTTTTTTACTCAATCATTCCAGTTGAAGAGCAAGTCAAAGTTTAGGGTGGACACCCTGCCCATACCTGGAAAAGCATCTTTTTTTGGGTTAAGCGCAATGGGCATGACTCAAAATTCAAAAGCATGTAACATTTTAAGCATTTTTTTTTTAACTAAAGTGCTTGATGGGAGAGTAGACCCCATAGTGTTTGCCAGGTATTGGTGGCATCCAATGATCTGATCTCAAGTACTTTTCCAATCAGAATGTCCCCAATACCCCTGTTCTCCTGGCCCTAAACCCCAAATCTGCGTTTCATTAGGTGAGGTGCTTATCGGCAAACAATCAGTTGTTACAAAGACACAGTATTTTCTCTTGCTGTTGCTTTACCTCCTAATAGGTCACACTGAATTATCAAATTAGGTAACAATCTTATGTGTTACTTTTAAACCACATGCCCATTGATTTCTCTTACAGCTGCTTATGCTGGTCAGGGTCACAATCTGCCCATATTAACCCTATGGGCATTTATATCCTTGGGAGGCACAAAGTCAAGTCATTTACTTGTATAGCACATTTAAAAACAGCAGGAGTTATGCTTTCCCAAAGTGCTTTCCATTCTAGAAAGAACTGATTATCAAATACTCCTCCATGATCTGTGATGTTATCCAGGGCAATTGCCCTTGGTAGGGTCTTCCAAGGCAAACTGGTCCTAGGTGAGCAGTCAGACCAAGGGCAATACAAAGAACCTCCATGATGATGAACAATACAAGGGACCATGTTACCCCCATCTGAATTGGGGAGACTGGGGCCTTGCCCTGGAGTGAGGCCTGGGAGGAGCTTGAAGGGGAGTGTCTGGGTCTCTACCAATGTGGCCTGGCCCGGCATAGCCCTGATTGGGGCTCTTGAAAGAATGAGTGTGGAGTCTGAGTGTCCTATATTAAAATCAAGATCCAGGCCTTGACCTGACCTCTTGGGCACGACCGTCAGCAGTGCATCTGTCTGTTGACCACGTTGAGAGATTCACTTTCCTTGACAGTGACATTCATGTCTCTGGTGCCTCTTCCTGTGAAGTCAGTAGACAAACCGGGAAAGAATGGGGGGGGTCATGAGGTCGCTGGGAAGGAGTCTGTGGCACCTAGTATTAAAAGGACAAAGGTCCAAGTCCTAGTGCTCCCTGTCTTGGATACATGGATGCTACCCAGTGACCTGAGACGAAGACTGGACTCCTCTTCTTCAGAGAGACCTTGGGTGTTGCCCAAGGTCAGAGTAGTTGCTTGGGGAGTCCTGAATGAGGCACATTACTTGCACTGTGAGGGAGCATCAGTAATGGCACTTCATAATTCTCACTTCTGGAGGGTAGGACTGTAGTGTGTCTTGGCCTC
>JAODKM010000108.1:9532457-9549811 GCA_026780845.1 Petrocephalus sullivani | reverse complement strand
TTCGTAATCTCAAACCCTTGCTATCAGAGAAAACTTGTAGTGGACAGGGTGCTGCCCATGGAAACACAGGTGAGAATTGACTAAGGCCACCGCGGGGGGTGGGGCAGGGGGCTTCATTCATTCAAACATGCTGGGAAAAGAAAAATAAATCCAGGAAAGATACTTTCCACAGCACGATGACCTACAACCACAAAGATCATTATAATGGGTATTGTTGGTTTATCAACAATTTCTAACTTCTTAAACAAGGCGTGTTTTTATGAAACATGAGTAAAGCAGCCTGATACGCCGCTAAATGGCTTTATAAGCTGACCAAATAAGAAACACAGACATAATCATGCAAGTGGAAGATGGAAGGTTTTCAGCTGTTGTTTCACTTTATTGTGTTAGTTCCAGAGCAGCATGAAGTACTGGTGAAGATTTAATTTTATATTGTGTTGGTACCAGAAATATGCTTTTGTTTCTTTTTACATAATAAAGCTGGACCATAGAACAAAAATAATCTTTTTTTCCACACGTACATCACAAGCAATCATTGATGTAAAGTATGTCAACGGTAAAAGCCAGTTTTGAACATAGAATGTGAAAAACATCATTTTCTTGGGATATGCTTTGTGGGGAGACTGGTGCTTAACTTTGATATCCGAAGTTCATCAGTGAAGCATAACTATTTTAATAAGCAACTTCTAAGTAACAGCTTGGTTAAATGCTTTAAAACCATACAAGTCTTTAAGATAAATACAACCTGTTCTAGTTCCATATAAAAACTGTTCAAACCTGTAGAGGATCTGCTGATTAGGCAGGATCTGGTCCAGCTTGACGGTGTTCTTCAGCTTAAAGCTCAAGACTGCAGGAGAAGGGTTGCTGGTGAAGATTTTTATGATGCCACTTGGGAAGGAGAGTGTCATATCTCCTGTGATTTTCACAATACACCTTTGGAGAAGAAATGAAAAAGCATTGTAAGTGCTCCTGGACATGCATGTCACCGAAAACCTAAGCAAGAATAATTTGCCAACATATCTGAAACACACCAAAACATGCCATATACACTCATCGTTCATAAAACTCAGACCTGCGAGAAGAATTACTGCCTGGCAAATATATTCATAGTACTGGACAAATTACAAGATAAATATTTGATCTCAGAACTAAGAAATGAGAGTAGAGTATAATTATATGCTTATATTAAAACAATAAAGTATAAAAATCTACGTAAAAAGCAAATAAAGCTGCGGGCACGTGTCTCTGTGCATAGATGATCTGGTAGCTTTTAAAACAAGATCTTACAGTATTCCATTATACAATTCCCAGTAAAACAGATTTATACTACAGCAGCTGACTAATAAATGCTTGTGTGTTTTATTGCGCGTGTTTCTCAGCTCCCAAAGAGAGTTATGGACTTTGAAAGAATGTTGACAAGGAAAGAATGTCAGAGTTTCCATGTACTGTACAGAAGCCACTGGAGACACCCGCTCCTCAAAGCAGGAAGACACGCAGCAGAGTGAGCACAGACGGCAGTAAGGCCTCACTTAGAGGCAGGGGAGCGCAGGCCTGGAAGGGAAGTCATGTGACACTAACTTTGTTGGGTCGGCGCCTTTGAAGTAGGCGTTAACGGATTCTGTAAAGGCCACAGCAACAGGTACCGAGTCCTGGGAGGCCAAAGTGACTGGACTTGGGCCTCGAGAGGTTCCTATAGGAGAAGAGGGGAAACAAAACAAAATAATCATCAAAATTATTTATGTACTATAGACATGAGTATGGGAACATATTTAGCATATACTTTGGGATATGCTGCTTGGGATTAAACTAATGTTTTTGGACATAGGAGTCAAAATTCCCAGAACAATATTTGCTGTAGCAACTGTAACTTCTTTATGTGAGAAAAGTATCAACACAATTTACAGTAATGACATTGTTAAATAACAGCAGGTAATGAATATGCACCCAGGAGTTATTTCATGCATTAGACAAAGTAGTATTGCTTCGTGCACAGCAGCAAACATCGATTCAATTATATCACAGTGCAAAAAATGTTAAAATATTTGTATTGTTGTTACATGACATCAAATTTGCTGAGTAGTGACACAGCATGCAACAGTGTAAATACCGGCTAAAAAGTATTATAAAATCCGTAAAAACATTCCATTTATCCTTCCATTACTAATAACCTGTTCTGCATAAATAGCAGAAAAGCGTAGGAAAATAAGCTATAATCACTTTCATATCATGTCATATGGACTCCAATATGACGTCTTGTTACAGAGAAGAGAACAATTTGGGTCCGTCAGAGCAAACTAAAGGTGTTTCCTGGCTTTTTAATAACGAGAAATTTCTTTTGAAAAAAAAAAAACAGAAACTTAGAGCAGCAACAAAGCCATGAAGGGCGACACATTCAAACGCGTTAGTATAGAGACACGGCGCGAGGGGCAGTCCAGCATCACTCTACCTGAAGGGGCGTCACAGCGCTTTTCAAAGCTGGGCAGTTTCCCAATGAACACATCCTCATCTTTCACATTGAAACAGGGGCCAAATTAAAAGCAACGCAAATGGAAATGGAAGACATCGTCAAGCAGGCCACTTGGGCAGTAGGACACACAGTAGGTGGCAAACATTTTCAGTCTCAAATCAGATGGACTCTGCCTACAATCACTCAGCCAAAGGTATTTCTCAGTCCCATGAGGGGGTTATATGATGAGATCATGTTTACTTTGTAAACTGAATGAAAATGGTATGCAAAGTAACATTGCGATTAACAGTAACCGAAAATAAAAAAATACTGATAACTACACCATGCTGGCTACCAATTCTTTTTGATGTCTTGCACTCAAATTAGCATCTGCAAAAAGATCGTTCTCATAGATGTAACCTTGTAAACAAACTATCAGTTTACAGTGGATATACAAGGTGTGCACTCCCCTATTAAAATGCCAGGAACTGGATGCAACCGAGTAAACGTCAGGAAAATCCTACAGCTGAACGATCAGATCAGGCAGGTGTGTACCCAAAAGGACTAAATGCTGTAATTGCATCAAAAGTTGTGAAAAGATTTTTTCAATTTTTTACATCCTAAAAAACCTGGCATTTTAATAGGGGTGTATGCACATAACAGCTCAGGTCTGTTTTAACACCAGCTCAAGTCGTCAATCTTAATAAGGCGCTGATTTAAGAGAAATTCCACTGTAATACAAAAAGCTCTTTTATCATCGGTCATAACTAACAATTACAAATAATCTACATTGAATTAAATGCAATTAATTACATGTTTTACAGCAGATGCCTTTTTCCGAAGTGACGTAAAATTGAGAGACTAGGGTCAGACAGTCCCTGAGACAATTGGGGGTTAAGGAGCTTGGTCAGGAGTGAAGTAACTGACAAACCGACAAAATTCCTATCAGCGGCACAGAGCCCTACCCCGCTGAACCACACACCACAATACACCATCCACTGAGATAGCTTTCTGTGTTTTTCCAAGCATGTTTTCAAGATTGAGGGGATATCTCTTTCCTGATTACAAACATCTTTTATTCACTTACGGGACTCTACTGACTTACTAGACTTACATGAACATAAACAGTAGGGTAAAGCTCAGATATAAAACACCAGGTCAAGATATTTATGATTACAGCTCATTCAGTTTTCTGCATTCTCATACATTACGACATAGGTCAGTGTTGCAGAGTAGGTGTTCACATGTACCCAGATGCATAGCTGTTTTTATTATAATAATGTAATAACTGACGAGTGAAATAGCTAGACCACAGTGTGGAGGTAGCAGCTGGATGGTGCACAGATGATGTTCAGGTGACGTGACACTCACCTACTGTGGGTGTGTTGCCAGCGCTCAGGGAGGTGGTAGAGGACAGGGAGGAGGAGCTCTCAGCGCGGGCCAGGGGTGCCGTCGGAGGAGGGCTGGCATTGGAGATCTTTGGAGGACTAAAAGGTCTGACCTGTTAGTGGGCAATGCAAAGACGACCCCCTCCATTAGCAGAGCACCAGGCACTCGCCTTTTCAACCACTAAGTATGTAATATGTGGCCTCGCATGGTTCTGGCTCAGAAAATTACAATTTCATTGATGCCTGCGAGTTTGCCTGTGGGAAGCTTTGGTCTGGAGGACGGTCGCGGTGGAGGCACCAGGGTGCCAGGAGCCAGCGGCGTCGTGGGCCTGGCTTGAAGAGGCACTGCTGGGAGGAAGCAAATGGGAGGTGAGGACCTTCACGGAAATCCACTATGGTTTTCGGGTTTCGGGTATGGGTTTTTTTTACAGTAACCATGGTTTTACTATGGTACCTCATGGTAATTATGATTACTAAGCTCCTACCCATAGTATTACCATGGTTTAATTATAGCACTTCATGGTAACTGTGGTACTACTATAGTTTTCTTATAGCACTTCATGGTAACTGTGGTACTACTATAGTTTTCTTATAGCACTGCATGGTAACTGCAGTGAAACCATGATAAAACCATAGTCATACACTCATGGTTACCCAAAACACCACAGTAAAACCATGGTTCATTTTCGTAAGGGTACATGGGGGCTCTTCAACGAGCAATAAGCAGAGGGTGAAGTCACGCCACGTACTGGCACACAATTCTTCTGCCATTTCTAAGAAATCGGGGAAGGATTAAAGGGTTTATGACTCTAAAGAATCTGAGATAAAAGTTTTACAAGGACGATCCCCAGACATTCAACCACTACGCTGGCAGGCCCCAGTCTATTGAAAATATGGAAGCACAGCAAACAAAACCAATCCAAAAAAAGCAAACAAAATAACTTGGACAACAAAAAAACCCACAAAACGACAAACTAAAAAGCACAACGTAAAAATAAACAATATTATTTTAGAAAATACAAAATTTGATTAGTAAGGCACTGAAAAATACTGGAAAACAATAAAAGTTGTAGCACTAGTTTTAAGCTCCATGAAGATGCGAAACCAAAACAACGCCATCAATACCATGCTACAGCCATACACAACATGCTTCTCGTTACCATGGTGCGTTTGGATACTGGGGGGAGTGAAGGGTTCATCCCCCGAATTTGGAGAGAGCTTTAGGCCGCTCTGGGGCTCCTCAGAAGGGGAACCGGAGCCACGCATAATGCTATTGTAAGGGTCGCTTGGGTCATCCGAGAAGAACTTGATGGGCTTGGCTTGTGTCCGCAGTGGCAGTCTGCTCGGGTCCCTGGTGGAGGAGCCTGACCGCCTGCAGGGTGCGAATTCATCATCGAAGGCTATCCACTGGCTCTGGGACCAGGAGACGGAGGAAAAGATGTCCATGCTCTCGGGGGCCGTCTTAGCAGGGTCCACAGTGTCAGGCTGTACAGGGGAGGGGCTTTTAGTGTGTACCAGTGGGTTTAGTCCCAGAAGAGTTTGGTTTAAAGCCCAAGGTGAAGGACTGGAAGCGGCTGAGAAAGGCGGGCCTTCTTTATGTAACACGTTCTTGGCTGGAGAAGGAGATGGAAGTCCAGAGCAGTACGGTGTGAAAAGACAGCAGGCAAAAACAAAGAGAGAGGAAACAACAAATGTGCACTGAACCATGTGTATATTCCCGAGAATAGTGCAAACACACTAGTGTTTGCACAAAGGTTAACGGCCTAAGGATGATGTCAGACTATTCATTTAAGCGGAGAAATGGAAGAGAAGGGAAAAAAAGACATGCACACAATCAAAACAAAATTAAAATGAAAACAAACAAATAAATAAAAGTAAATGTTTCTTAGTCATTAGAACAGGAACACAAGCTCTAATGTTAATTTTAAAATAACAATTAGATCCTTGTAGAACAAAAGGAAATCTGAGTATGATGAAAGAACAAAAAAATTTATTCAAAGTGTTTTTATAATAAAAAAAACCATACAGTCATAAGTAATTGTAATAAGGTATCTGATACAATATAATAATAATATAAAAATGATGTCTGAGAAATGTTGAATATTATTCACACTCAAAACATCTCAGTGAAATATACAGCATTACATATTTCATTTGTATGTTCAAAAATATTAAATAAAAACATTTGTAGAAAAGTATAATTTTAGAGCATGAGCTATAAGCATGATGAAACATCAGAAACAGTTAATTTCACTGCATCAGGGTTTGTAAACCAATATGCGGAAATTAGTTCACAATGGTTCAGAATGCATTGAATCATCGTGAGAAAAATATAGAGATTAAATAAGTATTATTAATAAGACAATTTGGTTTCAGTGCATCTGGCATCAGCATCATCGTCATTGTTATTATTATTTTTATTATTAACAGTTATTGCTTGAAGAAGATATTCCCAGTTGCTTTACCTGAATCACTAGTAGGACAAACTTCACACTCTTAAATTTGGAAAAAAGAATAATAAAGAATAATAAAGACAGAGGAGAATTTTCTGTGGAGTCCAGTCAAATGAATGCTGGAAGGATATTACTGCTTTCTAACATACAAAAAAAAATAAAAAATACTAACGTAACACAGCAACCCCTACTTTCAATAAACCAAACTCTGGGAAAACATTATTATTGGCAGTTCTTTCATTAATACAATTCTTTTCCTCAGACATTATTCTATTAATATTTGCGCAGCATTCAAGTTAAATAGCAGACAAAAGGCAATCATGACAGTGCTTAACTACATTACTCCTACTGGCATTACATATAGCTTCTTTTTATAAAATGTTTATGCTTTCTGTTAATTAACTACAGATTCAGACTAAGCCTAGCCATGGTTACTGCCAAAATAATTGTGCTTAATCTAGAAGTCAATAATTTCTACTTAAACAACAGGAAGCAAACAGCAAAGGCAGCCCACATTGCAGTACTCACATCCGTAGACTGTCAAATGCTTACTAAACACAACAGGAAGGGGAGTTTCTCATATATAAGTACTGGCAAGTATTCCATCTTGACAGGTATGTACAAGACAAGGTATCTGGTGTGTAACCTGGGGTGAAACCGGGTGAAACCGCTGACCTCTGAGAGAGGGGAGTCATTGCCGGCCAAGCAAAACAGACATCAGAGAGCGAGCCGGGGAACTCAATGGAAGTGCGAATTAAGTGGTCTGCAGGTAAGAAAGACTGCTAGTTTTAAACGTAAAAGTACAAAAAAAAAGAAAACTATAATTCTATTAACTGTAAAGCTAAATTTATTTATGCATGATTTCTTCAAATTATCAAAAAAAAAAACTTTTCTCAACAATGTCTTAATATAATATAATATATAATACATATGGGTTTTGTTTTTTTTTAAGATAATTTAAAGAGATACATGTAGCTTTACAGTTAATAAAATAATAAAATAGTTTACATTCTGTTCTACTTTTACTTGGTTTAAAAATCAGGCAGGAGTGCAAGCTGAAAATACAGACAGAGTGACAGTGGGATTGCTGGTGGTGTGCAGAAGGTTGGCTTACCTGTGGAGCCGGAGGTGCTGCCCGGCACCATTGGGCTGAAGGGGTCCAGAGAGAGCAGCAGGTCATTGTTTACGAGTCTGTTGCTGCAGAAACAAAGTCTCATCAGCATGTGAGTCTCATGTCTCATCTTTAAAAAGCATACAAAAAATTCATAGCTGATGGTAGCATATCTGGAAAAGATCAGTACAAGTGCAAACCAATTCATTATTTTTATTGGCTTCTGCCGAATAATGGTCTTATTTCACGACTTAATCTACACGGAATTAAGAGATTACTTAATTTGTGTCTGTGCTCATTTGTACCTGTAACTAATTTGAAACATTTTATGGCAAACTCTTAGGTATAATATGTTAGTGTGATTTGATGCAAGTAGCATCTTAGTAGTGATGCCACGTCTCACATTTGCACTGCTCCATACAAAGTAAATTTTTCTATAAAAATACAGCTGAATCAAGTTCGAGCGTGTATCCTAAAATACCCAATCAGTACTGCTCATTTTCCAGGAGCAGCATACTTATTTTACGCGACAATTTCTACAATTTACGAAATAGCTGTGCTGGGAAAAAGAGAACTTACAAAATGGTTAAAATTATGCAATTACCATACAAGTAATACACGTCTATATCAACACAGAAGATGCATTCATTCATAACAAGTTACTGTCAGCAATACAATGAGACCGTATAACAACGCCTCATCTTACCAAGTAAATAAAAAAAGAATGTGAAAATATCTAATGGTATACCAGGTAAGGTTAAAAGAGAAATCTAAATAACGTCAATGGCGCCAACTACTTGTGCTGGATGGCAATCAACAAAATGACAGAGCTGATCTTATTAACATGGATGAATCTTCTTGCAAAGTCATACCCTCTCGGCCACTTACTCATTGCAAGACGTCTGCACGCGGGACTTCGCCAGTTCATCACCTATATCAGATAGGACATAACATGTAAATCGCAATGCAGGTGTGACACGCAGGTTCCAGTCCAAATAATGTGCCTTTTAAAAAGGAATACACAGTGAGAACACAGCCACACCACCAGAAAGGATGGAGGATACAAAACATTTCTTTTCACGGTATGATAAAAGAGAAGCCAGCTGGACTTCATTGATAAACGGAACAAGAAACGTCTGTGAAGATCTGGAATAGCAGGCCACACATTCTTCTCTAGCACTGGTGCCAATTCAAGACAATAAAACAGAGAAACATATGGCTGTCTGTCTAAAACAATGGAAAAATTATTTAACTGCATATGCCAGTTTTACTGCCATAGACCCAGTGCCAGAGCTTTAGATGAAGGGAGAATGAAAACTGTTTCCAAAAGTTTCCATCAGCAAGATCGGCGTTATGACATCCGAGCGAAGCTGTGAGGACATTAAACGGGATGCTACCATCTGCCGTTAGCAGATCATGACTGAGGCTTTTTGCAAATGATACAAAATGCATTTGGCAAATTGGGGGTTCTTAAGAACTTGAAAGTGCTGTGCCATTTTGGGCTCAGATATGATGGGTAATGTTAAAAAGAGCTGGTGACTAATAACCCGTCATATCTTGAAAGAATTTTGCCACTGTCTACTTTTGGAAACCATTTCTACCACACATGAAAGGTGAAGTTTTTAGTCAAAAGGTCTCGGTTTACTGATTCGAGATCCAATGAAAGAAAGTCAAGAGGTGGCCAGAGAAAGTCTGATTACACTACCCGCGCAGCAGGTATAGGGAAAGGTATGTCCAATTAAAAATCCTCAAATATTATAATTCATGCAGTATGAATCTCCAAACAGTGCCTTAAATTAGGGGTAAATACTTTTTGTCTGAACAGAACAAAATTTCTGGTTTAAGTGGATTTTATGCTATAGTAAATAGTAAAATATCAGTAAAATAGTAAAGTAGTAGCAGCATTAAAATTCCAATTGCCAGAATTTTTATGAAAATAGCTTATCAAAGCCTGTTAACTTGTCAGCTCTGCCTGCACACTTTAGTTTTAGAAACAGCAATGTCTTCTGCCGCAACCAGTCTTCCCAGAAGAAGACGGGATAGAGGCTACCATAAGGTACAATACACGCAGACAAATCTGCAAAAGAGTGCCGAATACCACTGCATCACTTATCAGCAGCATAGCAAGGCATTATAAAAAACCACTGCTTCACGCTGAGCTTTGGTTTCTACGAGTTACATGAATCCAACTAATCAGGTTTGTCTTGCTGCAACAGGTGATCATTGACATCGTTGAACTAAACTTAAACTTTAGCTGTGGCTGGGCATTCAGAACAAGAAGGCATATGCATTTAATATTTCCTCTACGTTAATGTTTAATGTCTTGTAGGGAAGAGGCTTTAATGTGGCCCATCCCAGGAAGCACCGGGCTGGGGTGCACCCTCCACACACACCTACATTCCATAAGAGATTCAGACAAGCCAGTCATCATAACTGCACGTCTTTGGATTGTGGTTTTACCCAGTGAACAAACAAACTGCATATAAAGGTGGGGGATTCAAACCCACAACCCTACAGGTGTGAGGCGACAGTGATACCCACCAAGCCGCCTTTTTTCGTCCACTGGACTAAAAAAATATGATTACCAAAAAATACCATATAACCTCTTTAAACATCTGGTTAGGTCTGTTATCTTTTTCTAGTATCAACTGTTTTGATTTTAGAAACGGCTGCTTTTTGTTTAATGGCTTATTAGTAGTAGTCGCTCCTGTACCATGCCGTTAAGATGTAATGTGTCAGTTACTAGTTAAGACCTGTTAGCAGGTGGAGATTACAAGGAAACCTTTGCGAAACATGCGGCCCTGCTCAGTCCCCCAAATGCATGTGAAGAAATCAGCTGCAGACTAGCTACTTACCCGAAACCTGCGACTCACTGTCTAATGATGTTTGTGAATACAGTCCTGACAACCCTAGGTTATTGAAATGGATATTGAGTATGTTCCAAACTTATAAACTTGCACTATGTTACCGTGCATATATATAATAAAAAAGGAACTATTATCAAAATATTTGTAAATGAAAACACTGCACTAAAGCCTTTGCCAAAAAGTTCTCTCCAGAGACTAGATTTTTAAAATACATTCTTACAGCACTTAATTTTTTACAGAATCTCACAAAAGGTATGTGCAACATCTTTATCTTAAAACTTGGGTTATAAGCTAACAGTTTATTTTTCAGAATAAATACAAAATCAAACTCTTGGCGTAAGATAAATTCCAGACATTATGTTTACAGAACACAATAAAAGCCTGGAAATGGACAAAATAAGCCATTCTTAAGCAAAACAGATGTTGAGAGGCCACACTCGCCTTTTTATCAAATTTAACGTTAAAGATTTACTCACTAGATTGATTTCTTCTCATCTGACTCTGCGGGGGAGGGGGGGGAGAGAGTTGATATCAGTCACATGTCAATTCAACATCAAAACGCAGAACATTTCTTTAATAAATTATTGACACCGTGAAATTGGCAGATTCCAAACAATAGAAACTCATCGCAAAAAAAAAATATAATAAAAATAAAATAAAGCTAACAAGTTCAATATATGTCAAAAGACAAAGCCTTCAGAGCCGACTTTTTCAGGGGGAGTCTATAAAGATAAAGATACAAAGGACTCAGAAATAGTTACAATAATACTGGTCATCTTTTAAACATTAGACAGAAGACAGAGGCACTAAGGAACTGCAGACTTCCTGCCTGGCACATACCCGTAAGTGCAGTGAACACATGCATGCTGCTCACTAAAGTGCACCCTAGTCTTCAGTGGCTGAGACATAGAGGTGCCCTTCTCAGTAATCTGCATTTGGATTTTAAGGTTCATGGGAGGTTGGATGAAATGCCTCAGCCGTTAGTGGGTCTCAGAATCTACTCCACAACTGCCTGGCATTAGTGAGGACCTGAGCATGATACTGTAAGTTAGTGCTCGTTTATACCCAGCAGGAAAAATACCTACAGCTACAGAAAAGCATATATCTAAATATCCTTAGATACAGTCCATACAGTATTTGATATAAGCCTACTAATTTATAGCTACAATTTTGAAAACTATATAACTATTCCCTTCAGGGAGACAATTTCCTTAGAAGCGTTAGAATGATAGTCATTTATCAGAACACTTGAAAAATACATACCACACATTAAATCTAGAGTGAAAAATGCCGTCAGACCAAAGACAGTATTTAACCTTGTACAATCATCAGTCACGATCACAGAAAACACTTTCATGACTAGCGATGACCAAGCTGTAAATCACTACAGACAAAGCACTGCACATGAGAAATGTACTCTTGTAGACTTGAATGGAAACTCTGTACATCAATTTTAATAAGGCCTTTCAAAAAAATATAGGAAATATAGTTAAACCGTTAAACCACTAGAGACCTATAAAGCTACAGTTGATCCCACAGGCACTGAGAGGCGAATGGGTTCAATTACTGTTTTCTGGCCACACACCCGATTTCCACTGTTATTTTAATAAATAATTCTACATAGGGGAGCTACAGAATACGTCAAAAAAAAAAAAAAAAAAAGAACGTAATAATTTACACCAGATGATCTATGGTTTGTCATCACCTACATTTCTAACTTGAGAACATAACACACCTGTCAACATAAAACTAAACAATTTTAGAAGAAAATCAGGTATGGCTATCTCACAATAGCAAAATAAACATGAAAGTCAACAAAACGTGATCTGAATGCAAAAAAATACAATTTATTATATTAAATATTACATTAACAACTGCCACTAGGCTGAAGAAGCTCATTTGGAACATCGTACAATACTTGAGCTAAAAAAAAAAAAGTTTAATAACAAAAAAACATTTGTTTAAAATATGCAAGTATGACACAGACCATAAATTTCAGTAAGCTGAATAAACTTTTTAAATGTACTTGTCATAAAATTAAAATGTTTTAAAATCAAGCCGAAACAGAAATACTACAACATGAACTGCTGAGGCACACAAATTGTTTAATACAGCTACATGTAGTCTGATTCATTTAACATCAGCTATTTGGAGACTCTGGGGACTATTAAACACTGAATAAAAAAAGCTTAAAACTTAACTATGTGGTCAAAACAATATATGGCATAATTTATGTACAACAGCCACAGCAGAGCAGAAATAGGTGTTCAGTCACTGCTCTTTACATAATACATCCTTGTGATATTTCATGTTGTAAACATGAAATATTTGCCAACTGCTTATACATCTGGAAACAATGTCTTGTGTTTAATACACTGAGAACATTCATCCTGCCTAATCCATTTAGCTGTGCTGAGACGCACAGGAACAGCACCTACGGACGTCTCCTTCACCATTTAGCGTCACTTTATCAACTGAAGTCTTGAACTCCTTTCACCGTCCCAGAGAAATCTAATTACGGCAGGATTCCACAGCCTGCAAGGATGCAGTCTCCACTGCCCTTCACACAGAGAAGACTAGGAACATTTCACACTTTAACGCCATGTCATGTAGTGAAAACTAAATCGGCTATACCGAGATGTCCACATTAATCTAATTTGTGCAATGCTGACGGTTACACAGTATCGTGACAAATACAAATACAGCCTATTTTCAAATCTATATTAGCACCGCACCAACTACTTCTTTCAATTAAATTCTTGATAAAATGTTCACCGTTGTTAAGTAGCCAAATCATCCCCACCTTGAACATTTTTATGTAACTGTTATGGTTGATAACAGCTGGCATTAGCAGAAATGTTGATATTGCACATATTTGGTGCATACTATATTATTATTAGACAATTAATTCAAACATTCAGAGCACCCAAAAATAAGATGTACAGCAGGAGGTTATTTGTGCTTGCTTACTACTGTTGAAGAGATCACAATAATCATGTTTTGTTGATGGTTAGGCATAAATAAAAGGAAGCAAAACGCTTATTTTCCCCCTCGGCTTTTCACAATCAGTCACCAAATTCTAATACTAATGTGATAATTACGTAATAGTTGACATTCCGGGTTTTCAGATAACAGCCTTTCTGATATCAACGAATGAAGCTATCGCTTAGTTACCGTTGCCACCTAGTGTTCCTTCCCCATACTACGCGAGAACGAAACTAGGAACAAACCTTAAGGGGAACATGAATATAAACTGAATATTATCATGTGGCTCAAACAAGCGACAATCCATTACAGATGAGCTTGAGACATGCAGCTCAGAGCTCACTGCACAAATGGCAATGGAATGAAGTCTGCCATTTATGAGCCACATAAGAGGGTCTCCATGAAAGACCCCCAGCACTGCACAAACCACTGCGTACTTACATGCAGGATGATATATGTCAGTAAGCTTACCATTTAAACAAGGTGATAGACGTAATAACCAAAAGACCATGACAGCTTCATTTTTTTATGGAGAAAGAGCTTATCACCACAGTGTAGAGATTCGTACATATATGAGACTGGAATTGGATATGTCTCTCTCATATACATGTAAAAATAAAAACAAAGCACTACATACCGATGCAGAGGGGGACAGTGTGATATTCCCGATGGAAGCCTTCAGCTCATCTATTGAAGAGCGTGTTTGATGGTTTCCGTTGTTGGGCTGCACGGGTTTTATCGCTACGTGAAACTTCCTAGGCTCATCCTCATCATCGGAGTCACTCGAGGAGTAAAAAGAATTGTCTTTGGCATGTTTTAAATGAGTTAAGGAATAATGTTTCTACTGATTTACCAGTTATTAAAAATACTGGTTTAATAATTACACAGGTCTGCAACCATAAAACTGCATAGGATTTTTTGACTGTTTTTTTAGTCACTGAACTATGAAAATAAAAAAAATTCCATCTCGTCAGGTTTTCTTGCAAAACTCATGTTTTTAGTGTAATTAAGTGTACAATTTCCCTTTTTAAACTGAAATCAGACTCAAGAGAAATACAAATAGAAAATGCGAGGAATTGAGGGGGGTCAGTGGGGCGGGGGGTATGGTGGGTTTGGCACCGACAAAAAAGTAAACGTAGTGTTAAATATATCATGAACGAACAGTTTTTTGTTTCTTTTTTCAATTATAAGAAAAATTATGCATAGTTAATTGTAATGAAATATTGATTTTCTTCATCGCTGTTGTGTTTTTTTAATGTAAACCCCTCATGTTTTGCAAAAAAACTGTATGTGATGGAGGGAAATGGAGATCATTTTTGGATTCAGCACCCTAAAAAGCTTACCAAAAATATCCCATGCAGCTGAAAATTTTTTATTTTTTTTTGCAAACCAGTGTTATTAACACACGCAGCATGCATGTACTAAAAGGCGAAAAATACTATGACTGAAATAATTTAGAAATAAAATGAAAAGCCTTCCTAAAGTGTTGGAATGGAATTATTATTATTGCCAATTTATATGTATAAAAAAATAATAATAAGTGATACATCTATTTACATAATAAAGGAACTGCCGAAACACCCTGTGTTAGGATATCATTCTCATTCACTTCAGGCCGAATGCAGAATCCTTCATCATCAACCAGGACATTCTGGGAGTAACAGAAGAAAACAAAATCATTATAAGCTTCACATGTAAGAGTGTTTTAAGTCAAATTGTGCCGAATGGAAAACTACTAATTTAAAACAAACTTCAAAACAATAAATCCACACCATTAAGTTATTTAGGTTTACAGTACATGTTCACAATTTCGAGCAGGAGTTCAACAGAAACACCATTCAAGTGTGGAAACGAATCAGCGGCACACTTACAGCGTTCTGCAAGTCTATTGTCCCATAACTGCCCGGGGGGGCACCATTGGATGTTGTCTTCAATAATATTAATGCAGCACATAGATAAACAGAAACAAACAGACAAATGGAGAGGAAGTACATGAAAACCAGTTTTTGTCAGGATAACTAACTGGGAGTAAATGGATCCAGGAAGTCTGTGGGCTCCTGCACAGCTTTAGTAAAACAGGGAAAAGAAAAAAAAATCCCACAAACACACATTTCATAGTCATCTTGGAATAATCATCTCCCCTCCCCCAAATTTCAGGTAACCTCTATCAAATACAATAAATGAAACCGATCTACTCACAGATTCTGCTTCAGCAGACTCCCTAGAAGGAGAAAAAAAAAGATATAAGCTCTATGCTTAGTTATACGTAATCATACTGGTTACATTTCCTTTTTCCCCCAATGAGAAAAATCAAACTCATTTTAAAAAAGCAATAAATAGCAGAAATCTAAATAAAAATACAGTAGCTAAATAATTCCGTTTACTGATTCATGCAGATTTTTTAATCCTGAGAACAAGGCACACAAATTACACATAAAGGCAAATAAATAAAACTTTTTAAAAATGCAAAAGAAATAATAATAATAAAATTACGTTGAATCAGTGTCCTTGTCTTTCCTGCGTCCTGGTATTGCAAACGTTTTCCTCTTCCGGGGTTTGGCTCCTAGAGAGAAAAGCACAAAAACTAGATTTTAACTTGGAATAAAGTCAAAGACATATATTTCATTTAAGAAACACAAGATTGTAAAGAGTTTTATTTAATACCTGCTCTTCATAATGCACATCCCATAATACATACAACAGAAAACATACAGCACCACAAATAAACCTTTAAACATTTAAACAATGCTTGTGTAAATAATTTTAAAAACACCATTTTATGTAAAATATTGCATATATATGCATCATTGAAGATTTGTAATACGCAGAAAAGACCCATTTTTACATAATATAAAATATAATATATAAAATATATAATATAAAAACGTATAACAAATAATTGTACATGGTAACAGTTTTGCATTATATTTTGCTTGATTTCGGATTGGAACTACTAATAATAACGGAGACACCGACCTTCTGTGGCAATGGAGATGTTGCACTCTTCAAACTCAATGGGTCCTAATAAGGGGGAGGGGGGAGTGCAAAGGACAATAAATTAATCAGTGCATAAAATTGAATAAATCAATCAATCACACAACTCAAAACTTCACAACAAAATGCAATAATGTAAGGGTAAATCACACACAGAAACCCAAGAATTGCTTAAAACAGCACTGCAAAATCACGAATGCGCTATTGCGATTAACATAACATTACATTTCGTTGTTGTGTACTGTGTGCTGCGATGTGTCAACAATGACAATTAATCACCTTCACTTCACATAAATAAGACTTCACCAGGCACATGTTCGGACAGAACAACATGTAACAGAAAGTTAACAATTAAGGGTGAAGTTCACTATATAATACAACATAAACCAAGATGTGTGGGTGGGATCGTGTCTGAAAGTATGTTTGCTTTACCAAAGCAATTGCAATTCATTAACGCACAAGACACTGAAAAATACAGACCAGACGCCTTTCTCCCTTCCACATGAAACATTTAACGACCATAAGGCTCAATGTTTCTTTAAAAAAAAAAAAACATACAGTAGGAAATAAATCACATCAGGGTTTACACTGACGAATATTAATGTGGTGGTTGTACGATGGGCGGATACATGGATTCTCCTAGCTTTGCCACTAATGACAGCTCTGCCGACCGTAAATGCTGCAGAGACCTCATGAATAATGCAGCCTCCATGAGGATGGAACATCCTTGACATTTCGAAACAAGAAATACAACATAACACACACAAATATTGGGTTTCTATATCTTTGTGGGGACCTTCTACACATTTCTATGGGCATTACCCTAATCCGAACTATGACAACCTTAACCCCTACCCAGCCCTAACTTTAACCGTAAGTAACAAACAAAATACAAGACTTCTGGAATCTTTTGTTTTTTGACTGCAATCACAGATTTTTATAAAATTGAGTTTCTCTTTGTAGGGCCGTGAAAAAAGTCCCCACAAGGTCAAAATAACAGCTTTTTGATAACATTTGGTCCTTACAAGTAAATATATACATGCCACACCACCCCCCCCCCCCCCCCCCCCCCCCCCCCCCCCCCCCCACCACACCCCCCACCCAACACCA
>JAODKM010000108.1:9517557-9530989 GCA_026780845.1 Petrocephalus sullivani | reverse complement strand
AGGCTTTGCGGGCCAGAAACAACACCGGCTGCCGCAGCCAAGCGGGATATAAGTGCACACTCTCCCCCCCCCCCCCCCACCCCCTGGTAGTATGTCACTTCAGAAATTGTTTCCGCAGCAGAAAGTTTACTCAACCTCTCTCGAAAGCACTGGAGCGACCATCACCCCACTATCCGATCAGCGAGGGACTGGTCATTTGTTCTGACAGCTCTGAGGCTGGAGTGCAATGTCTAATGAACAGCTTGATGCAAGCGGAATTTGGACTGTTTTAGCCTCAATTAATTCTGCTGTCAAAACAAATGATCACTCCTGATGCTTAGATGCAGTCGGAACAGAAAAGGTCAACTTCTGCCTATGCCCAAACACAACAGAGAGCTGCCGTTATGTTACATTAGGAGCATAAAACAAACGCTGGGGAAAAATAACTATCCACCAATGGATATCCACCAATGACGTAATGCCAATAAAATGGGCAGTGAGGCATAGTGATGCCACACTGACAGGTCACAACACCCCCCCTTCAAAACTGAAGTGATATTAGCACTAAGTACCTAAATAATACTCAACTTCTGCATAAACTAGACTCAAATAATAATACCGCATTAAGAATGCAATTACATTATCTTCCATGAGAAAACCACAAATGCCTGGAAATGAAGTAACGTTAATTTAAGCAGTTCATAAAAAAGCAGCAAGGTATTTCGCATTGACAAATAAGAAAAGGCAGGCGCATTCACAGACGGACAGAGAGAACAGGAAGGGGAGAGAGAGAGAGAGAAAGAGAGATGGGGAGAAAAGAAAGGAGAGTGGCAATTACGACTCGGAGAACCTATCAGAGCCAATAGATTTAATCTCCCGAAAATGCAGGCAGCCCTGACATTCCAGCTAGCATGTGACAAGCAGTGCAGCTTTGCTTAGCTTGCAGGCTAAGTGCTCAGAACTGGCTTTTCTGGGGTCATGGCTTAACAATTACTCTTGTGTAAACTATGCTATGCTACAGTAATCAAGGAAACTCTAGATTTCTTGAGTGTATAACTTCATAAAATATTATGAAACTGCAGTTAAATGTGTTTTAAGTTCATTTTCAGTGTATCACCAAAAAAGACGGTGGCGCGTAAAAAGTTCATAGTGCACATTTGAAACCAAAGGCAACACATTATTACAACAGTATTCATAGCAGATAAATAAAATGCATGACTCTCACCCTTACTTACCAGGTCTGTCTTTACCAGTTCCTTTGCTCTCTGCCAGCTTCTGTATTAGACTTTCCACTGTGGTATTTTCCATGTTATTTACAAACTCTTTGTGAACCTGAAACAAAAAGCACAATTACATTTTCTACAAATACATATTATATATGCAGACTACTGTGCAAAAGTCTTAAGCAAAGAAAATGTTCAAGGTGATTGATCAGAAAAAAATGTAACATTATAACATATGCAAATTAACAGTAATGCAAAAAAGAAAAAAAAACAAGAATTTCATCTGTTTTCCAAATAGAACCTTGTTGGATGGCTAAATGAACACCGCTTCAGTTCCCAAACCATCCTGCAGGAGAACCGCAGCCATTTTAGGTATTACTTAAAATTTCTCCACCAGCTCAATTCATTAACTTGATTTGCCAAATAACTCAATGGGGTATTAATTAGCCAAACAAGGTGGTGAAGTCAAAAAATGCATGGGTGTATTGGATGGTTTCTGCCAAGACTATGACACACTTTGACAGACACAATGTTATAATTTTACACCATCCTGAAGATCATCTAAATATCATTTTCTGTGACATGTACAGGTGAAAGCTAGTATCCTCAGGGGCTGTATTCCACATCCCTGCTTTAACAAACAATCAAAAGCAGTGACAGAAGCCATATGCCTACTACTCATCTGGGTGTGTTTATTTATTTAAAGCAAGACTGAAAGATTTGCCTCTGCCTTCCTATCCTTCTGCCCTGATTTGTCTCCCCTGTTGGTTCTGAACCAGAGTGAGGAGGAAACCAAACACGACACTTTAGGGAGTATAGCCTAAATGCATTGTGGGAGAACTGGGTCAGGAGGATGTGTCGTGCCATCTCACTGAATGCTTGTGATGTGCACGCCTCTGCTGACCACGGCTACCAACCTCCCCCCCCCCCTCGGCCCAGATTGCCCCTCGGCACAGCAGAGTACATTAACCCACTGTGTCTCTGAAATTGTGGGTAGGCACGGGGGGGGTGGCGGATGTTCACTCCCATGCACGCAACCTCCCTGCGCTGATGTCATTGCCTGCCTTCCGCTACTGTGGTTCCCATATACAATATATAACTAATAATCTTATTTTATTATGTGCTATAGTAAAATGCTAATAATTTTGTTCGTTATTTATTTCATTTGCACTATTACTACTTTGTCTCTTACCTGTATCCCTCTTGTGCACTGAGGATTTCCCTCGGGATAAATAAAATGCTTTCTTATTTTATCGTATACATGGTGACAGAGGTATTAACCTCCCAGCCACACATGCTGCCCCCTAACCAGCACCGCAGAAAAAAGGTAACATCGGCATATGCCTCCGAGTGACTGATATGTGACGCACATCGTTTCTAAGAATGCCCCTGCAACTGCTTTCTTGGGAACATAATGCTTGGTTGAAATGTCTTGGAATTACATTCACAACCTTTTTACATGCAATTTTAAATACACACACAACATTTTTTCCAAACTCTTACATGACTATATTTAATAATTTGTGCTGTACTGTGCAAATAAAATCGATGATTTGTATGAATGAGCTGATTTTTTCAATGTTGGGCAAATGCATAACTTGATAAAAAGGCTATAAAATGTGGAAAAAAAGCTTAAGAAGAGAATTATTAAGTAAAATAACCAGACATGATTAATAATTGCACAACATATTAATGATGAATAAGGTATTTTAGGTATGTAGGCCTGCATGAGTGCATATTCTGCCTGGGACTTCAGCAGAGTGGCATCATGACTGATGCTGGGAGCATTATTGCTTTGCTCTAAAGGGGGAGTTTTACAAAACTACATCTCCTTTCCTACACCTAATTTTACAGCTACCTCAAAATACACCACACCACCAGGCTGCTGGCCACCAATGCCTTCAGTTTTTTATGTGAGGCAATACCCCCCCCTGTAGGGCTCTCAGCAGAACTGCACGCCACCACACTACAGGATGATGTTTGCAAGGAAACCGAAGTCTTTCTGTTAGAAGTATCTAATCATGGCACAAATCTTGGTATCTGCACTGCAAAATCAAGGCAAAAGGAGCTTAAATGACTGCAGTCACATGTCACAGTGAATAAGCATAACTGCCAGGTTTCCTCCGGCCATTCAGAGCTGCTCAGAGGTGAGACTTTATGCTGCAAAGAATTCATCTGGTCAGTAATATACAATAGGCTGCTCTGCTGCTTCACTCCCTGGAAAAGCAAGCGAGCCAATATAACTGTCTCCAGCTTAACAGAGAAAAAGGGGGAGGACGGACACCCACCAGCAAAGTGCAAAGCACTACCTCAGAATTATTATTTTTTTTAAACATAATTCAGCTCAAATTAAAACACTTATAAACACCTAAAGCACTTCTAGTGATATTTCTGAATATACCTTTTTAAAATACTTCCTGATTAATATTTCAATAAATTTAAAATTCCAATGTATAATGTTTTCCTGCTTAAACGATTAAGGAATCGAAGGATTGTTCTGCAATACTGTCAATTAACTATAGACTTACTGTAAGAAGTGCACAAAGACTGCCCAGTGCCTTCCTGAGTTTTCTTGCCCCAAGGTTAATCACATCCTTGGAATTAAAGATGCATCACTGTGCCCTTAAAAAGATGCTTAAATGCACGCAGTCAAAACGTACCTTTTCTCAGCAAAGTCTCAATTATTGTAGCCACTGAGGAAGAAACTGGACGCACTATCTTGTGGACTTACCTCTCCGATCTGTATATGTGTCTCCTCTAAGGACTGGGAGTAGGCCTGGATGATTTCCTTCATGTGGAGAATGTGGCTCTCTTCAATATCTTGAAATTTCTACCTCAGAAATATTTCGTACAAATAAATTAGAGAACAACGGTGCTGAAAAACCAAATAAAAGGTACAGTAGATGTCATTTTCCTCCAAATTGCATATTATTCTGTTTAGCCTGTGTGACACTGTAAACAACAACATAAATTTGAAACTGTGTAAAATACAGCAAGGTTCAGTGATAAGTGTGGAGAGTCCGGCTCAAGTCAAAGGAGACTTTGTTCGCTGGATGAAATGTTTGTGGTGGGTGCTGGAGACATGAAGGCACATTTCGGGTTGCTCCATGTGCATCCTCTGTCTTCACTCTGGGTGGTCTGGTTGCAGATGCCACCAGCGTGCATTCCAGCACAAGATGTCAATTATTTGGGGTGGCCCCATGCATAAGATACATGGAGGTGGTATTATCTCTGGTTTAGAAAACTACGGTTACAGAGCAAAACAACTTTAATGGAAGTGTTTACATCATTCACTCTACGTTTTTTTTTTTTTTTTTTGGTTAACCAAGGAAAGGGCTATAAATAAGAATAAACATGAAATTCCCCAAATGTATGCAAATCAAAAAGTGATCACACTCATAAAAAACACACACAAAACATAAACAGTCCACATGTACACACACATATATCATGTGATGATCTATTGATTTTCATTACAGGAAATTCCATGTTCTCTTGCAATTTTGCTTTCTCTTGGGGAACACACTTATGGAGATTAAACTTTTTATATGTCTGGTTTTCCTGTCGTCTGAGATGATGCTGAGCCCAGTTCTTGTAGATCTGATTTTAATTTGTAGCATACCCAATCAGCTCCTCAGATGTTTCTCATCAAGGGTTTGAAGAACAACTCCATCAGGAGGTTACAAACCAAGAGGGCAGAGATATTATAGAGCACACAGCTGGAACAGGATGGGGCTGAACTCACACAAACGTCACTCAAGGAATTTCGGCGCAAATCTGCACAAGTTCCCTGATGGCATGGTACTACATGTACCAAACCCAGATAAAAACAGTTTAAATAAAAATGTAATTATAGACTTCAATTAACATTTATTGTTGAATGAAATAAAAATCTATATATAACTGTAGCCTTTCAACCACTTCCAGAAAAAGTGTGTTATGTGGAGGGAAGCTCATCTTTCAATGCTAGTGCAACACAGATGGGTTTCGATGAGGCAAACGCCAAACAGTTTGCTCTTCTGAATTTACGTAACCCAACTTGTTTACTACAATGATTGTGTCGATCACTCACACTAGGATGGAATGGCACCCTAAATACTGATATGCATTTTCGTCCAGAGTGTTTCTTCTGTAAATGGACTGCCAAGGATGTTGTAACAAGACAATTAGGGATTAAGTGTTTATGAGTTTTTCATGAGATACCTGCTATTACTGAAATAATAATGTAGCATTTCCTGTCGTTACTGCCTACAGAAAAAATTGTTTGGTGGCTACATTCCTAATGCTTTCAAACAGAGAATTATGAAAATGTTAAAGAGTTGGAGTATTACTGCTGTGGTAGGAAAGCAAACTCATTTAGGCAATAGCAAACACTGTGCCTGTTAAGGACAGAATTACCTGGGCGGTTTCTGCCATCTTCTGTTCAAACTCAGATTTTGCCGCGGCATATTTCTCCACATAGGACTTGTACACCTCTGTGGCTTTCTTGGCTTTCACCCCAGCCTGTGAAGAAAAATAGATTTTAAATAACTAGTAAATATTAATGGGGAATAAAATTTGCCAGCTGTCATTTAGTCGTCAAAATCTTGCAGATCAAGCTCTTAAGGTGATTTGAACCTTCCCGGGTGAATATCTGTTGTCAGATTTTAATTCTGCAGTTGGTATCGTGGATGACATTTAATAATAAGCATGTCTCGCACCAGAACTGGGTTGGTAGAAGGAGCAAACCAACCTTGTCCACTTCCTTCTGAGTCGCCCCCTCCTTGCGAAGACGTTCCTGGTCCACAGTCTTGCCGTTATAGTTCTCCTTTGATTTCTGCAGAGCCTGAGATATGGTCTGGATGTTCTGCACGGCCTCCAGCGTTGTGGCCACTTCCTCTTTTGTCTGCAACGTGGAGTCAAAAAAATGACACCCCAATCTGAGAAAAGCCAAAGAACTACCTGCTTCCAGACTTTCTAGGGTATTTCAAACCAGATGTTACACAATGAACACAGACATAAAATGCATTCCATTAGTAATTAATATTTAATTGTCTATTTCAATATTCATCACTTATGCTGTAGGGAAATATATAATTTAGTCAATGCATCAGAAATAATTACGGGAAAGTATTACTGAAGGATAATGTACATTAAACACTGATAATATATATTCCCAAGAAAAGACATCAAAGCCCTGTACAAAGAACAGATGCAAAACATCCATTCATCCATCCATCCATCCATGATGCATGGAAGGGTGTTCTTCTTGCACTCAGCACTCCCCTATAAAATAACTAATACATTAAATATATCACAATAATCATAGTGTATCACAATATAAAGTATCATAATTATCCAGATTAACAAGCAATTCATAAGGAGACTAGCTATGTTCTGCGACCCTGAGAAGTACACTTCTCTCCACTGACACAATTGTTCGCTAAAGATTCAGCTGGTGTAAAGACTCAGAGACGGTTTGAACCTTCTTATGTGCCTTTGCTTGGTCTTCTGCATATTTCTGAACTTCTTTCATCAATTCTTGAAGTTTCCGAACTAATTCTAAATGGCAGCTGGCTAGCTTCTCTGTTGAGGTTTTAAATACATCCCAGACTGGCGCGAAAGTCCTGGAAGAAAAAAAAATGAATCGGAGGGCAATATTCACACAGATTCTTTCATTACACATTTATGTAGAATATTTCACATGAAATACCCACCCTAGCTGAGAGAAATTGCTAGCTGATTTAGACAGCCTGGTCATTGATCTTGCATATGCTTCTTCAATGGTAGCCCTGTTTGGAGAGAATAAAACACTGATTTATCACAGCACAAGATCAATGCTGCAAGGTACGAGAGGAGCCCCGTTTTGGGCAATGAAACAAATGTATTGAACTATTACATAGAGGGTACCGGTATTAATATATCTGTTATTATTAAAGAGGGAAAATGTATCATTATTTTTATTATTATGATTGTTTAAACATTTACTTTATTAGACCAGCCACTGGACAGACCTGATTTAAAACATGGCAATACCCAACTGTGAGCTACAGAATTAGTGCAGGAACTGGGCACTAATACACTCTATATGGAAGAGCTTGGGTACACAAATGAAGACATGCCATTGATTTTAACTCTAAAAACAGCAATGACCCAAACTCACTACTGGCAACATGAACAGGAACGAAGGGGAACCTATTTTCAATTAATTCTAAATTAAACTAAACTTTTTTTTAAGTCACTAATAAGTAGATTTAAAAAAGATATGACCTACAACTGCATTTTATCCATTTATCTCTGTACTATTTCATACCTCAAAATGCTCTACCTAAAATAATGCAGACTATTAATGCTCATTGGCGATTCTAACCGAACCCCCTACAGTATAGACATCCTCTGTAGTTCTAGTAAAATTCTTACTTCACTTGGAAAAGAAAATCATCTTTAAAAAAAATCACCTCAAAATATCTGGCAAGCATTGTACTTAACATTATCCAATTTATGAGGAGTGTCTGTGGTGAATTATGTCAAATTAAAGTATGCAAAATTTTTCAGCCGACGCATTTAATCATGAACGTTGTGGAAACACAGCTGGTTCTAGTAAAAGCAGGCAGAGATGCCACTTCAACTTACAAATCTTTTGGGGGTTGGAGGTGTGCAGAATCATTAGCTGAGGATCCAATAATAATACATTTTAAAGCTCTTACCTAAGCTGTCCTGATAATCGATAACAAAACAAGCTGAAACCCTGGGCTTTATAAATTAAGTTTCTAGTGAAACTGCCGTCTGCTCCTCATCTCTGCCAGGCTCTTGCCAAGTCTACCATGCGATTTTGAAGAATTCAAGTCTCCTAATTCTCCACCTCTAAAGAGGTGAAGGGCTCCTAGCCACCCTATAGTTGGCAAAGGCACTTCTTCCTGGCAAGTAGTCATCCCCTGCTATCTGCGACACGGCAACAAGAACGGTCCAGAGGAAGCTTTCCAGTACCAGTGAGGCAAGCCCTGGGCATATTTCTGTGAGAGGGCCACTCAAAGAAACAACCTCAACATGACTCTGCAGAGAATATGCACACCAGGTGTATAAATACTCGAGCGGCCAATATTCTCTCCTCTCCAAATTTATGTATGATGATCATATTATGTGGAATTACATGCACAGATTTTTCCCTTATGGACCTTTACTTTCATCTGTTACTTTCACTATAACTACTGGTACCACTGCAAGCATGAGTGCTACTACCAGCATAATGCAACTCATGCACATCTGCAACTGCTGCCCTTAGCTACCCAGCCAGCATGCCCCATATTTTCAGCCAGAATTGCAATTAGATTAAAAGTCCAAAAACATGTGACATAATTCAAATTAAATTTGGTAACAATTTATTTGAGGAGACACAAATACTTAGTAATAACTCAGTTACTACTGAGATACAAATAAGGAACAGGTAAAGCAGCTACGTGAGATAAAAGATGCGTCAGGATTCACTGATGATGAACAAATATGAGATTATCATTTCACTTGTATTTAGGGCTGCAACAACAAATCGACAAAATCGATAAAACTCGATTATTAAAAGTGTAGTCAATGAACTTAATTATCGATTAATTGTGTCCTGCTATTAGTGCGTCACTTGCTATGTGGCGGAGAAGTTAACTTCACCTGCAGACGGAGCAGAACGGAGCGCGGGTAAAGGCGTGGTGGAGGAAGGGCGGAGGCGGTATTTTCCAAATAAAATTAAACAAATGAAACATGACAGAGGCGGAGAAAACGGTTCGTACGAAGTCGTCAAAAGTGCAGGAGCACTTCACATTACAAAAATGTGAAAAATGGTGTGTGAGCGTGTGTTTTACTCTTATTTCAGTTTAATGTTGTTTTTGTATAGCACTTAATCGGTTTAAGCAGTGTTTAAATGTGCTACAAAAATAAACTTTACTTTGACATAAGGTCAGAGTGAAGACACTGCACTGCCCATCAGAAGTGGTGGCCGCGCTGACGCTCGCACACAAATGCTCAAACGGTTGCACATATACGCGCACACGACCACACATACACGCGCACCCGTGCACAACGATCCTTTGCACACCCCGTCTGCCGAAACGAAACCTATTCCCCAACCCATTCTCTGTTTGCCCTGTTCTTATTTCATCGCCGAAATGCCATGTTAGGTAGCCAAGCGTGCACACCTGCCCGCCCAGACAGTCCCATCTTGTGAGTGAGGTAGGGTGAATTGCATTTAGACAGGGATGAAAGTAACTGCGTCTGTGAGTATATGTGATAGTGCCATGCAAGATCACTTTTGTGTATTACTGTAAATATAGAAAACAAGTGTTGATGTTGAAACAAATTTTGTTACCGGGTTTTTTGATTTGCATTTTTCTTTGTGCATTTTTTGTTCCGTCAATTTAGATAATGTTCTATTTCTGAATAAACAGGTGGAAATTAAACACTTTTTAAATCCAATTTATCAATTAATCAATAATAATAATAATAATAATAATAATCGACAGATTAACCGATTTTATCAAAATAATCATTAGTTGCAGCTCTAGTTCTGGGCACCCTACCTAAAAAAGGACATTGCTGCCTTAGAAAAGGTTCAGCGTAGGGCTACTAGAATGATTCCTGGGCTTAAAGGAATGTCTTATGAGGAGATGTTAGCTCAGCTGAATCTGTATAGCCTCCAGCAGAGGAGACTAAGAGGGGACATGATCCAGGCATATAAGATTGTAGTAGTGTAGTACAAGCTAAAACCGTGGGTTCCTTTTAATCAGAGTTAGATATTTTAACATCTCTGAGCTTGATGGGCTGAATGGCCTCCTCTTATTTGTTAACTTCTTATGTTGCATCTACTACATCTACTTTTGACAGTCCAAAAACATGAGGCTGAAATGGTGTCTCCAAACTGCCTTTAGTGTGAATGCATGCACCTTGCAATGGGTTGGCATCCAGTGAACCCTGCCTCATGCCCGACGGCTCCTCCATGCGCACCATGACAGTCCTTGGGTAGGCCCTTAATGAGAGATGGATGTTGCTTATTATGAGTATAAAATAACGCTGTCGCCGATTAGACTTGGAAGCTTTTCAGTTTTTTCCCATCTGCATTTAGTTTTCTCCCTTTTCACTTTGAGCAGTTTTGGACAGAAGCCCGGAGATTAAAATGCACCCTGTATTAGATCAGCTTCTCACTTTCCACGGTCATCTATACCGAGGAATTCTCATAAGTTCTATTGGCACAAGAGAAATGTATGTAGTTCTTTATTAGCTGGTGGACAGCTGGATTTGCATAAACATGATTAAAGGCATAGGTCTGCTGTGAGTTACAATCAAATAAAGGGTATGCTACCTCTCTTTACGTCCATCACTGAATGGGAGGCCTTCAGTCTGTAAAGAAGTGAGATACTGCCTAAAGCATATTTATAGTATACATCATTAAAATATTTAGTTATACTGTTACATTAACTGCACCTTCATAATGCATTAATTATGCATTTGTAGAACATTCATAAACGGCATGTAAATATACCTTAGCATCCTAATGTACCTTAGCAGTTTTAATATACATTAATAAATAAACATTGTTTATTTTTATCATAATGTTTTATCATGCATACACTTTCACCCATACTTCGTCCAGTTTTATTGACTGCAGTACAGGGATTTAGCCTGTAGACTATCCTTAGTAGAATAGGACAGGCAGGTCATCACAAATGCTCGTACTACAGGGTTACCAACTTCGGTCCACTGACTGGAGTGAGATTTTTCGAGACAAGTCTGCACACACATGCATACGCATTTGCATGTATGTAACAGTTTTCTTTACTTTGTAAATAATCTGCAGGATTTGCAGACTACCCCAACGCTAATTTTAGGTTTATAATGGAACAATATAGGTTTGGCATAACATGTCTTGTGTAAGTGTGAGAGTCTGAAAGTGCCAGATTTCAGTGTGAGAGTTGGCAACCCTGGCACTATGTATTATAATTAATGTACATTTTTGAACGTGATGGTAGATGTTGGAATGTCTCAGCCGAATTACCCTTCCACTGACGCCCCCCCCCTCCCAAACGCTGCCAACCCCTCCACCCAGGTCCTGCTGGTTTTCACCAAGGAAGACAGCCAGAGCGATGCCTTCTGGTGGGCATGCGACCGTGCCGGGTTCAGGTGCAACATCGCCCGCACCCCAGAGTCTGCCATCGAATGTTTTCTGGACAAGCAGCACGAGATCGTCATCATTGACGCCAGGCGATCACATCCCCTGCAGGCAGAAGTGGTTTGCAGGTGACTCCAAAGATGGTTGTGTCAGTTGTGTGTCTCATTACCCGGGTGCTGAATATGTGCACTCTGGTTAGTTTCCACGCAAAAGCGAAAGAAGCAAATCTCAGCAAAGCTGAGATTTTTTTGCTTTTGTTTTGTTTTGTTTTTATTTTGTGAACTTCGTTTAGCTGAAGTCTGTAGCGTGTTGGTTCCTAGTTGCCTTATACCACCAGGAGTAGCAGTTGAAATCCTGCCTTGATCTGTGCTTATGGACTTATGACGTGATTAGGTGAACCTCTAAATCACCCATAACACGTGCCTACTAACATTTTCATTAAAAGTTATATTTTATAATGCTTATAACATCTGTCTTTTCAAATTTGCAGTTATACTTTTTATATACAGTCTTTGATTCACCTGCTTGTTGCTTGGCTGCAACTGAATGCACATAGCCTGGGTCAAGAGGTTCACATACTGTTTGCCTAAGCATTAGAACAGCCTATGATGTAAGCGATCATAGGCTAAGTGATGTAACAACAAATGGAGTATGAATGTGGTATGATTGTTGGTGCCATACATGGCAGCCATCCTTGTGGGATTCCCATGCACTACAATGTGGAGACTTAACAATACAATGTATGATGCAGCCAAAAACCCCTTGTTAATGAGAGTGGTCAGGGAAGAATGGTCAGACTCCTCAATGCTATCAGGAAGGCCTCAAGTGCAAAAAACAGATCAGTACAACAGTGGTGCCCAGAAAAGGTCCTGAACCAGTTAAAGAATGGACAAGTTCAGAGAAGACAAAATGGTCCTACCAGTAGCCTTTGGTTGTATATGATGACTTTTGGCCTACGATATGTTGGTTCATTGTGTTCCCCAGCCTATGGGAAATACAGGTAATTTTAGCACCGGTCACCCCCTGCCCCAGATGTTTTTGGATGTGAGCCAATAACTCAAAAACAGTTTGACAGAAACTTTGCACAAGCATTCTATGGGTTGGTTAAAATAGATTCGATTTTTAAGATGGATCCCCCCAAAACTGAAGCAGTACCGTACAATGATAGCAACACAAAGGCTAGTTCCAGGCATTTGATCCCGTTAGTGTAATAACTCAAAGTATTTGACAAACCTTTTTCTAACCTTTTGTATGCATGTTCTAAGGGCGAAGATCTGGACTTGATCAAGTGTTGAGACAAATCACACAAAAATTGAGGCATCCCCACAGTTTGAACACTTTTAGCATATAGGGTGGATATTGGTCAACTGGGACAGTTTTTTTTTTTTTTTTTTTTTTTTTTTTCCCCCCCCTCAAATTTTATTTGTCTCTATTGTTGGAAGCTCAAGAACTGAGCTTAAGTTAATAGATCACAGAAGTGTAAAGTTATAAAGTATCAAACATATGTGTCCCAGTCTACCTCACTGAACCAATATTCACCAAATCATTAGTGTATTTGCTACATTTCTTACTTTTATGTCACAGAAAAATGGTGCAAAACAGCAATAAACAGAATATTAATATAATACATATAAAAAATTGACATTTTCAAACTTGGACATAAAAACACACAAAGGAATACAAGTAGTTGCCCAAGTGGTGGGTAAAGATTCTGCAAATTGTCATATGTGTAATAAATGAATGTCTGCTTTGAGACCTACATATCACAACAAGGGCTCCCAGCATTCAGCTAAAAACACATTTATTAACTTTAATGTTTTCAGATGATCCATCTAGAATAACTGGAGACTATGCAAGTTGGTGAGTGTGAGATGAGTATGGATTAGATAACCGGAGCGAATGTCAGGGCTGTCCGGGGAATACAATGCTATCATTTCCAACAGCATCTAATCTAGTTTCCTTTCACTATGTGACGTGTTTCTATTCGCTTCTATGCTCACCCCCCCAGACGACCTCAGCAGGCTGTCATCTTATTCTGCTTTACTTTCACTCCCTCTTCCAAATCTTTCTGTAGTTAGTGTATCACAACTGAAATTACCCT
>JAODKM010000108.1:9501154-9516154 GCA_026780845.1 Petrocephalus sullivani | reverse complement strand
GAGTGCTTCTTCAGGTCATGCCAGAACATTTCAGGTTCAGCTTATGGATTGTACATGTCATTGCTTTCTCAATAACTGCATTTCATCAAAGCTGCACAGTGCCAAACCATCATCTATTGTAGCCTCTATGTTCAGCCTTTTCCTTATTCTGGGCCCTGAACAGGCAATGCAAAAAAGGTCCTGTGGAGATTTATACTTCTGTGGATGTACTGAGGTTCTTTTACAGGATTATTAAACATCTTGCAGTTTGAAACGATCCTGGCAAGTTCAAGGAAGACTAATTTTAATTAATTAATTTTCTTCCCTTTTTTGAATACTGATGCCTTGCGTCATGACAGGTAGATTCTTAAAGCGACAACCAAAGATCAGTTTATTAATTCATTCACTCCCTTATTAAGAACACTATCATTCTAGAGGTTTGTTTAATCAGACTGCCACTGTATATTCCTTACAAATAAACAAAAAACACTGAAAGCATGTAGGAAATGATGGATTGGAGCTACAGTTGGCTGATCATCTTTAACACCTACATCATATCAAAAAGATGCATTTCCCTTTTTTATGCAAGTAAAATACTCAAAGTCAAATATGGGTGTATGGAGTTTGAATGTTTGCATATTACGCAGGCCACAGACATACTTGGTATGGTCAAAATACGATTATGTGTGCCTTGTGATGGACTGGCATCCCAATCAGGATGTACTCCAGCCCTGTATCCCCCCAAAACATTTTGCTCAAGAGAAGGTATAACCCGAGTCCTGATGTGCAATCGAACCTGTGGGGTATTAATCTCTATAAAAGGCAGGAGTCTTAAATGGTTCAACTGTTTTGACCCATTATGCAGAAATAACATTTAGTGATGCACCAGTAGGGAAATGTCTGGCAGATATTGATACCTGTTTATTTAGAAAATTGATACTGATAGCAATACCTATTGTTTGGGGGGGGGGGGGGCATTAACTTCTTTCACTTACAGTTACACATTTCATATTAACTATTTATGTTACTTAACAAAATCAAAAATATCTAGCATGGCTAGATATTACTGTAGTGTTTAGACAGTAACCTGGCATACAAATAAAGACAAAGTTACTAATGATCTAAAAAGACACTGCTACCAACAATTGTAGTAAACACAGAAATAAATAAACACAGAATCCTGTACAGGCAGTGCCACAGTTAAGGTCAACTTACGGACAACACGTACATACGAATGGACTGCCATGAAGCCTATGATATTAAACATTCAGGGTAGACAAGAGTTCATAATAATGAACGCATGCACTACTATGTGATGCTCGTGAAAACACTGGTTTCAGCGGTTCGTCACCTAGAGGTACAGTACAGTGCTGTATGTAGTTACTTATATTATTACTGTATAACTTATGTAGTGTATTTTTATTTTTCTGACTTAAAGAAAGACTTAGGGAACAGATTTCGTTCATCATGCCTATATTTATTTACATTTCTTCATTTTTCATTCTGTGGAAAACAAAAGATCCATCTGAAGGCCAGATCTGATCATCAATCATCTCCATTATTATAACAGATGTCTTCAAGCTCTTGTTCAATATAAACCCACAATATCAGCCAAAATTGGACAGATGTGTTGATTTTTCCAAAATATCAACTGGCACCGACAAGTCAACCGATCTATCATGCATCTCTAATAACATTTTAACAAACAAGTGATGCTGAAACCTGAATACAAAAATGCTACTAGCTTTCTACTCTCCTTAACAAACCACTGAAATTTGAAACTTAAGTAAAACATCTCAAGCCAACCATTATTTTTGTAACAACTATTTTGTGGTGATATACATAGATTTTTCTTACCTTTCTCTAATAAAATCAGAAAGCTCTTTTGTTGATATTTGGCCATGCTTCATGTTATGGTAAAGTACATCAAATCCATTGTTTTTTTCCCCCTGTATTGAAAGACACAAGGTTAAAAAAAACATTTTTAGCATGAAACACATATATATTCAATTTCTTAAATACCCAGAGGTAATCAGAGATCCATAACTTAAATAAATACCTACCATGGTTATTTTTTCAACATTAATCATTCTCATTGTTTGCATCACTGTTAGCTGCATTTTTAATAGCCTCTGATCTACCATCTTCATCCTGGCCATGTCGAATTTGCACACCCTATGTTTAGTAGAAGATGGGACAATTCTCGTTGAAGGAGTAAGCAGACTGAAGACTGCTTTGACAGAGCTCTCAAGTTCCACAATGTTTAAAAATACATACCACGCTTAATAATTCAGTGAAACACACATTCAAATGCTTCTTTCATTTATTCGTAGTGCAAATGCTCAAATACCATTAGTAGAAAGAATTCATAATCAAAAATTAATTATGGGACTAATAGAAATTCAGAGCACCATATAATTCCTTAATGAACAATTTATACAGATAATTATTTTTAAACGCCCATAAATGGAACAAACCTGCTAAACTGACATACAAGTACAGTACTGCATTAAATATTGAAGCAGTGGACAAAATATACCCCGGCACAAATGTTCTAAATATCTGCTGGTAAGCAACAAAAAGAAATTGTTATATTTGAATGGACACCACCCAATCAGTAGCTATATTCAGTTTGGCTGAAAGCCTTTAACCCACCAGCCAAGACAGCGGGCCTTTTGACCTCTGGCTCAGAACAGGGCGATGTCAGAAAAGGGAGCCATAAGAAGTGGAGATCCCTAAATAAATGTTCCTGGAGACCAGAACTTATTTTAAGTTATGCTAAAGTTAAACTTATTAAAAGTAAATTTGCATGCCAGTGTTGCATAGAACTACGTTATGCATAACTACTATGGTGCGACTCAATTACTTTATACACTTGACTATTCTAGTCTGTGTCGATGGTACTTGCATGGTATTTGTGTTCTGACTTGTAATAAATTAAGAACACATAAACACACAATTGTTATTATAATTATCATTCAGTCAACCAAGAGGTTGCATATACAATTTATAAGCAAGCTCAGCAGGCAGCAAGCAGTAGTTATGCGTCGTGCGTAGCCGGCTCCCGAGGTGGCAGGCTCTGTCCTCAGGGGCAGCCCAGCACTGGACTAAACTCTTGCTACTGCGCAGTGCTGTACAGAATAAACCACAATAAATGGTACTGGTCAGATTGCTGCAGTCGCTAATTTTTGCAGACTGCATCGGAAACATTCTTGACCACCCAACATTTCCCTCTGAATATTGGGAACTCCTTACCACCCCTTTCTCCCTCTCGTAGCATCTGCTATTTTGTGGTGATGTTAGTATTCATGCTGATCAGATTGACTTCAGATGATGTCCTTTAGCTCCTTTACCGTCACCACATTACACAACATGTGCCATTCCCTACCCACTGTAAAGGCCACACACCTGACCTAGTGTGTTCCTCTTTTCTCTCTATTACCAGCCTTTACTCCTCTGTTTTCCCACTCTCTGACCAAATGCCAGTCTGGTTTTCTTTTCCACTACTTTTTGCTTGTCAGCCGGACAAACGGCATATTTAATTTTGTGACACAAACTCTGTTGACACTTCCATCCTGTCCCAAGTTATTTCTGCAGCTCTGTCCACAAAATCGACCCCTTCATCCCCTGATGAGTTTGCCTCCATTCTCAACACAGTGCTGTCTGACTCATTAGGTTCTGTCGCACCCATGAAGACCAAACTGCTGTTCCTTTGCTACCCCTGCCCCTTGGTATACTCCAAAGCTTCATTCCATGAAACAGAATGGCCACAGACTTGAGTGACTACTCAAGAAAACCCAACTTGCTGTCCATGTTGAGGCCTACAAAGAACACATGACTTGTTATGAGGATGCCCTACATACTGCTTAATCTGTCACTACTCCAGTCTCGTAAAAGGCAATAATATGAACCCATGTCATCTGTTTACTAATGTCAAGAGACTATTCAAAGCCCCTGATCACAATATTTCTGCTACCCCAGAAATCCGTAACACATCCAAAATTTTTGCTATCCATGCCTATCGTGACACAAACCACTCAAATGCCGATTTGGTATTTTTGTTTTCACCCAGTGTGCCAGCTCCACCTAGCTGTCTAAATAACTTCTCTCCTCTCACTATTTCTGAGGTTTGTCACTGCTGCAAATTCTGCCACTTGCTCACTTGACCCTCATCCAACACCTCTATCTAAGAAATGTCTCCTGGTGCTCAGGCCCTTCCTCACCACCCCCCTCAATCTCTCTCTAGCCCACGGCCATGTTCCCACTGCGGCTGTCACTCTTATCCTTAAAAAGCCTGGTCTTACCTTTGCCAGCTACCGGCCTATTTCTAATCTTTGTTTCTTTTCAAAAATATTGGAATGCATAGTCTACTCCCAGCCTTTTACCCATCATTAGAATAATAACCTCCTTCAACCACTTCAGTCCGATTTCCACTAATTCAACAGCACAGAAACTGCTTTAGTTAAACTCTTAAATGACCTACTTGTTGTGACTGGCATTGGTGCCATAAGCCTTGATTTAAGTGCAGCCTTCAACTCAGTCTCTTACCCTATTTTAATTCAGAGACTCCACAACCTAGGAGTTTGTATGGCAGGGCTGAACTGGTTTATTTCATATCTCACTGACAGAAAACTTCATTACCCTATCAGGTCATAAATCACACACATCAGCTATCACACGTGGCGTCCCCCAAGGCTCTGCACGGGGGCCACTGCTCTTCATCATTTACATTTACCCCCTAGGCCAGACCATTCAACGCCTTAATCTAAATTTCCATCTCTATGCCAATGACAACCAGATCAACTTTAGTACCAGCTCCATAAACCTGCCACTTGGATATATTGACTTATGCATTTCTGAAATCAAACAATGAATGAGCCAAAATTTTTAAACTCAGTGATAAGATGGAATTAATTGACTTTGGGACAATACCCACACTCGACAAAATCAGGCTGATTACCCTCCAATTGGCCCACACCACCAATTTCCCCTCTCCTGCTCCAAACCCTCTCATCTGATGCACACATACAGTACCTTCCATAGCAAAAACAGCTTTCCTCCATCTTCCATCCATCATTGGCTTAGGCCTTTCCTTCCTAACTCTACTGCTGAGTTCCTCATTCACACCTTTATCCCTAGCTGTCTAGGTTACTGTAATTCATTACTTGTGTATTACGTTTGTATTACTGGCAAATCAATCTATAAACTCCAAATAGTCCAGAACTCTGCTGCCAGCCTCCTTACTCGCTCCCACAACACATCACACCCATACTTCAGAACCTTCACTGGCTCCCCATAAAAGAACGTATCCACTTTAAAATACTTCTTCTAACAGTCAAAGCTCTCAACAACCAAGTCCCATCTTATCTTGCTGAACTTCTTCTCCCCTACCAGCTTCCTCGCAGTCTCAGATCTTCCTCTTCTGACTCTCTCCTCATCCCTCCTTCCAAACTCCACTGCTACAGTGACCATGCAATTTCTTGTCTAGCTCCCCAACTTTGGAGCTCCCACCCTTCTGCTATTTGTATCTCAATCTCCGATTTCAAACACAAGCTAAAAACATTTTTGCTTGCTCAACCTTTAACCTTCCTTACCCATAATATGCATTGTTTTCTTACCGGTTTATTTTATGTAAGCATCTTTGAGATCCAGAAAAGCACTATATAAATAAAATGCATTATTATTAGCAATAGTAGTAGTAGTCTTCAAAGCCCTTGTCTGCTTACTTCCTGCTGACAGAACTACTCAGAGTTCATTCAACAGAGAAAAAAAAAAAGACTGGATTATTCTTCATTGTTCACAGTATTGAACTGGGTGACTGTTCACAAACACATTCCCTGTTTTGGTGTACCAAAGTACACTTTTCTTTAAAATATATAAGAATGGGGGCTTTTCTATAAACTGCAAGTTGTAATGCAACATGTAACTGATATAGGATATCAATCCTGAATGTTGAGTCATCACCAATTATTCGATTGCTGAATGAAAGAGGGAAAGTACCTCCACAGCACAGCTAACCATGATGCATACCTCTGAACTTGTCCTAGCCAATATGCGAGCCAATTCATCGACAAGTGGGATTCATTTCGGTAATCATTTCACAAAGAAAGCAATTGTTAATTCTTCCTCCTTAGTTGATGCTTTTGTACTGCAGCAGCATCCACAATGAGTGATTCAGTAGCGATGTCCCAGCTGGTCAGGCCTGAATGTGACCCCGCACAGAGCGTACTCTGATGTCTGCTAAATGAGGCTGCCCCTTTTCCCAGAGGAGCCTAGCCTTCTGAGACGCATAAACCAGTCTGGGACAGCAGCAGAGGAGGCATGTTTTCATTTAAGCAACAAATGAGGTGAAACAGGGTGAAATACAACTTTCCCCTAAATTTCCAGTCCAGCTGCAAATAAAACAATAAACTAGTTCTAAAACTGTTTGACTTTTGTCAAAACTGAAATACTTGGTCAACTGGATAGAAGCTTTTCCCACGGAAGCACTGCTCCATATGAAAGATGAGAATTGCTTGGATGGTGGTGACACACATTAACTGAATATACTGAATTTTAAATGCAACTTGTGCTGCACAATTAGTGTCCAACAAAGACCAGTCATTCTTCATATGTTCATTTTGATTAAAAATAATGAAATTATATATGCATGCTTTTTATCAATACAACAAGGCGGTTCTGTAAGTTTTTTCTATTACTATGCTCATTATAACTCTTAAAATGATGTCATTATGCAACCAATGCAGCTGAATTTTGACTGATTTTTAGACATCATTAACAGTAACAAGCCAACAATCTGCAGACATTAGCGCTGCATTGTATGGTGTATGTGCAATAATCACCAGGGCTTTAGATGGCGGGTGTAAACACTTGTTCAGATGCCAACTTTTCAGTACGACAGTATGACATTTATTAAACAAAAGGATACACCAAATTTATACAGAATATTAACTTCTGGGTATCACAATACACCCCTCATTAATATTTTAAGTGTACTACTAATCTGCGTACCAAACTGGGTGTTAATAAACGTCAATGTCATATGAATGATATCATACTAAATTCAAAAATACCCAACATGAAATAGAATTCCAAATATTCTGTTCACTTTTAATACTGAAACCCGAGTATGCCAGTCCAGTTTGTTTGACTAGTATGATCGCTCTGTACTGTGCTCGGGTGCGGTACATTTAACAGTCAGACTCAGGCACTGTAGAGGTGTAGTGTGATAACTAACCGTGCCTGAGTACAGAACACAGACATGACGTCAATGATGCGACTGAAAAAAACAGATTTGGTAGGCTGTATAGATCGCATCATTTTTTCCAAAAAGATATAAGCAACCATAAAGGTCACAGCAGTTTCTTCTGCTTTCTTTCATTCAACTGCTTAATAAACATAAAAAAAAACGTCCTGCACAGCACATTATGCTTATCTAAGTGCTTAACACACAGCATAGCATAATAACCAGTCGGTACAGAAGCATAAATTTACCAATACAAGAATGCCTAGCCAAAATTGGAGGCATTTCTCAGCTCGTCATGACATGTTTTGGAATCCATGTATTCCTTACATTTTTCTTTGTAAAGCTAAAGGTTGGAGATCATGAGCTAGCATGCCAGTAACTTGTTAGGCTTTTAGAGCAGTGCATACACAATGCAGCATTCCAAACTAGGTACACTGGTACGTGTGTTTAGAGCTTAAAAATTATTTAAACAAATAATAATTGGTGAAGAAACACCAGCCTTTGTTGACTGTATTGACCAAATTCAACCCCTGTTTGACTCCAAATCCAATGAGACCACAGTTAATTCTTGGTGTCCCGCAAGAATTACACCATAAGGTTAAAAGTATGTGGATACCACTACTAATTAAATAAACGGAGTAATTTAGCCACACCAGTTGCTAGCAAGTGAATAAATTAGAACACAGCCATGCAATCACCAGTAACGAACACTGGCAGCAAAATGGGTGGTGATACAGAAGAGGTGAGTGACTTTCAGCTTTGCCGCATTGTAGGACACCCGCTTTCCAAGTCGATTAATTTCGGCCTAATTTCTGCCCTGCTAACGCTGCTCTGGTTAACCTCAAGTGAAGTGATAATGAAGCGCAAACACCTGGGAGCAAATTCATCTGCAAAGAGACGTGCCCAGCCTGAGCAGTGGCAGACAATACTCAACCTGAATGGCAGGAGAGTCCACAAGCTCTGCTCAAATCTAATGGAAAGTCTTCCCAGAAGAATAGAGACTGTTATAGCAACAAGGGCCAGCTCCACCTCTTCTGGGACTCTAGGGAAAATTTACTTGGGAGTTCCCCCTACCAAGAAAACCCATGATCATTTCACTGTCTCTGCAATGCAGGTAATTTGACAGCTGTAGGCAATTGCCTCTTCTGCCAAAAGTCAGAGCCGGCCCAGACAGCAACTGAAGGCGAACCAAACTCATATAAATACAGTTAGATTTGGAATGAGATATTGAACAAACTGATGTCCACATACTTTTTGCTATTTAGTGTGAATGACAGGATGTATGTGTTATGAGTACATGAACCCGTATGTTTTGTAACTACTGAAACCTACTTTATTGGCAATATCCTTAACTATATACTTTCCTGTCACTTATGAGTAGACTGTTGGAGCAGTTAGGAGGCATGTTGGCCCATCGCTCAGTACAAAATGGGACGTCTTACTTGAACGATCTCCTTCAGATGACAGCATGGCAACGCGATTAAAATTCAGAATTCCTTCTATTAGAGCCTCTCAGCTATTTACTATGGGGTTTTAGATCATTTCTTTGAATATTAGATCAGAAACAACTCAGAATTCATTGGCTCTTCAAAGATTGTAAGCCATCCAGGCCCCAAGGCAGCACAGCAATGCCGCTGCGTTATACTCTCTTTCATGCTTCACAGGCATGAAATGTCAGTGCTGGTGTGCAGTTCTGTCTCCTACAAAAATAACACTGCATACCTTTACCCAAAAAGTTCATTTGAAATTGATTGATGCTGAACTGTAGAACATCCAGGGGTCTTTAAAGTACAAAAAAGTAGCGGCTTCCTCCAGTCTAACTTCCCATGAACACTGCCGTTCAGGGTTTTTTCAAATCATAAACTCAAACACAGATGTTAACAAACACAAGAGATGCCTATCTATCATTAGTCGTATATACAGGGTTCACTTGTTTGAGGACTCTACAGTGCGCTCTTACACTCCTACGTAGTGTAGCGATAGTGCTCAGTTTCTTCCACTCGTAAACTATCTGCCTAACTGTGGCCAAACAGAAGCCCAAGTACTCAGAAAGCCTTTTGTAACCCTACCCGGCCATGTGCACTTCAACTACTTCCGAGAACCGCTGAAATCTTTTTTTTACCAGGCCATATTGCACTTACACAGAATTCTGTGGTGAAGAACAACCAAAACCTTATCCATATCTTACAAAAATCCAGATAATTCCAAAGGGTGTGCAAACCTTTCCCTTATAATTATAGCCACCTGATGAATAGTGCAGAGATTGCCCTGCATGTTCAAAGTCGCTGATCATAATTTCTTAAAGCTCCCTACCCTTCTCACCTTGTAGGATCCTCAAAGGTTATTTTCATTTATATTATGTTATTCTTAATAAACATGCACTCTTCTCTGAAGAAACATTACTGTGCACTGCCAATAACAACACAATGACATTTTTTTAGAACAACCAGTCTTGCTTCCATTAAATTAGTCTGAATATCATGGCAAATTGCCCTCCATTAATTACCATAACTATGCACCGCTATTACTGAAAGTGCGTGCAAGCTGGAGTTTGTTCCCATGATGTTTATACCCATTAGCCAGCTAACAAGTTTTTATGCTCCATATACTGCTCCAGCTGAGTTTACATTAAGACTGAATTGTTTCCCATACCCCAACATAAAAAGCTGAAAAAGATGCAGAGGTATCCAATAATAAGGGCATAAGTATTAAGAAGAAGAATATGCGTGCAGAACATTTTTATATTCTGATCTTTTTGTTCCTTTTCTTTTTTCTGTACGGTGGGCCACGTCTGATTCAGCAAACATTCCAGAAAAGTGTAAATACCCTGGATAAGCATGACGAATGCCACCAGCCTGTAATGCGATGAGTGCACATAAGTTTGGAGACTGAAGTTGTGCTTTCGGAGATCCATAAAAGAAAATCTAGATCTTCTCACAGCATCATCAGTGGAATCAAGGGACCTTTAATTAGTGCATGATTTACGTCATTTTGCAGTTTGAGATGTTCATATTGACATTTTACTATTATTCAATAGTATCGATAGCCATTTTATAATTGAGGATGACATCGTTAGGCTATATGAATACATTTAGAATTCACTCATACATTCTGTTCATATATAAGACAACATTCAAAATACAAGAATACTGGAGAATGCAGCAAGTTCTCCTAAATCCTTTCTACAAGCATTTTTGCATGAGGCCCACTGTCATGTTGATTCTCCGCTTCACTGTTTTCATTCCCAGCAATTACTTAATGGACTAGATTGACAGACTTATTTTTTTACTCCACTTATGCATGCACGTATAAGCATGCATATATGACCAGCTAATTAATTCCAGCAATCTAATGACCCCGACCTTAAAAACAGCCCTGAATGTGATATGGTCAGATGATTAGTTACATATTACTGTTATTAAAAGTGAAGCCCATTCGATCAGTTCACACCCCAATGAGTGCATGCATTAGTCGCACACACGCACACACACACACACACACACGCACACATCACTTCAGACATCATTTGCCCTTGAAAAGCAAGTGTGACAGTTCACACTCAGTTTAAAACCTTTCTAGCACTGTAAAGTGAAATTGCCCTGGAAACAACAGAAAGTTTCACATATACCACAGGATTATTGCAATACAATCTAATGCAAATGTGGCATAAGTGTTCTCTAACCACTGCAGTAGAATAATTAGTTTTATATCATGTTCAGCATGGGCTAGACAGATGTTTAAAAGTGATCAGAGATGGGCAAAAATACATCAAAATGTATTTTGATACAAATAGGGCATTTTGTATTTTGTAAGAATATCGAAACAAAACTACAAAAGTCACCAAGCAAAAGTATCAAAATACGTTACAGTACTTTGTATTTTAAAATACATTCCACATACTCTCTATCAACCTGTTCTTTCACAAGCACACCAACTCGAATTGCCAAGCTTAAGAGCAACATTTTTTCCACAAATAAATAAGACAATACAACTGTGATACCAAACAAAAGATCAGATATTCTGAAGTGTTCTAAATATATCCCAACTACCAACTATCCACATAAACAGTCAATCAAATGAACATGTAATAATAAAATGAGAAAGATTTTTTTTGTTTTGTAATTTAACGGACAAAACTGCTCTCTTTTTTCCACCACAGATGCAAATAATAAAACCGAAAATGAAAAATGACGATTTAAGCATTTCACTCAGCAATATCTTAAAAACTTTAAACACGAATAGGCCTGAATGGAGCTTGTAAGTCTTCTGGTTCAACACAAGTGATCAATTATTGACTGGCTATTAAAGCCATTAAGATCCATCCATCCATTATCTGCTGCTTATCCGGAGTCAGGTCACGGGGGCAGCAGTCTAAGCAGGGATGCCCCTCTCACCAGCCACCCCCTCCAGCTCCACCAGGGGAATATCAAGGTGTTCCCAGGCCAGCCGAGAGATATAATCTCTCTAGCATCTCCTGGCTCTGCCCCGGGGTCTCCTCCCGATTGCATATGCCCAAAACACCTCCCCGGGGAGCCGTCCAGGAGACATCCTACTTAGCTGCCTGAACCACCTCAACTGGCTCATTTCGATGTCAAGTCAAGTCAAGTAGGTTTTATTGCCATTTCAGCAATATATACATACACAGTGAAATGAAACACAAGTGTAGGCAGGACAGAACTATACAGTGTGTAAGGAGAGCAGAGAGAGTGCACGAGTAACAATACAATATTACAGGACAAGGCAACATACAGACTAATTATGATGGTGTATTCTAGCAGCATGTGTAAAAAGTGCAAGATTTAGACAGCAATAAGTAAATGTGCAAACAATAGCAGCAGCAGGACAGTGAGTATATGCAGTATATAGGTAGCCCTCGGCTTACGATGGAGATGCATTCTGATGACCCCATCGTAACTTGAAAATATTGTAAGTCGAGACGGGCTCTGAAACATCAAAAACACCGGACAAATATGTGCTCTAACACCAAGACAACTGAACTTGATCGTGGGCAAGAGTGAGGTATCTCACAAGGCAGGAGATGCGTACATCCCAGCAGTGTCCCAGCGTATCATACCGCATATGCTGCTACGTTTGCATTATTTTACCCATTATAAAAAAAATATTTTTACAATGTTGTTGTATTGCTGTCGTCATCATAAGATCAAAAAATCATAAGTCGAATCATTGTAACTCAGGGACCAACTGTATAATAAATAGAATTATAAACTGTTTATCATAAGTTCTAATTCAGTCTGATAGCCTGAGGGAAGAAAATGTTTCCCATCCTGGCAATGTATACCCGTATGCTACGGAGCGTTTCGCATGATGAAGGAGGGAGAAGAGGGTGTAGGAAGGGTGTGTGGGGTCATCCACGATGCTGGCGGCTTTTCCGATGCAGCATGACGTGTAAATGTCTGTGACAGAGGGAAGAAAGAAAGAGCTGTCCTCACTACCCTCTATAGGGTCTTGTGATCCATAACTGAGCGATTCCCGTACCAAGCCGTGATGCAGTACACGGGATACTCGCTACGTTCCCTCTATAGAAGGTCTTGTGATCCATAACTGAGCGATTTCCGTACCAAGCCGTGATGCAGTACACGGGATACTCGCTATGTTCCCTCTATAGAAGGTCTTGTGATCCATAACTGAGCGATTTCCGTACCAAGCCGTGATGCAGTACACGGGATACTCGCTATGTTCCCTCTATAGAAGGTCTTGTGATCCATAACTGAGCGATTCCCGTACCAAGCCGTGATGCAGTACACAGGGTACTCGCTATGTTCCCTCTATAGAAGGTCTTGAGGAGTGGGGGGAGGTGCACCCTTCCTCATTCTCTGCATTCGCTGCTGGGCTTTCTTGGTGATGGAGCTGGTGTTGATGAAGGTAAACAAATGAATTCATAGAAAAATAAAAAAGTAATCGCTGAGGGAGGACTAGGGATGGGAATCAAAATTATTGATGTCAATGCCATTATCGTTTCTTCTTATCAATCCGATTCTTTATCGATTCCCTTATCAATTCCTGATCAGAGTAAAATAAATAAATATTAATTTATCACTGATTATAATTTTGTGGACGTAATTAGACTTGGTTAGCTACATATTTATAAAATAAAAACAGTGGTCCTACGCAGTTTTCAGCACCAAAGGCAGCCGTTTTATTAGCTGTCAGAACTGAATCTTGTCCTCCGCATTATTACAATTTGCTGTCTAGACAGTGAGCGTGAATGGGGTTTGTCTTTCTGGAGCTGCCTTAGAGGAGCTATTGTTGTCACCCTGTCTGTCATCTTCTAAGATCGATGAAACAAATGTACTACATAATTCGTTTACATTTTAGAAAAATTCACGCATGTAGGTTAAGGCACTGTAGTTAAAGTTACCCGTGTCTATGGAGACCAAAGAGCGCTAAGAGTTGAACACATAGAATTCTTGGAATTGAACGGAATTGTTGAGAGAATAAATGTTTAAGCATGTTGCTAGTGTCACCACCCTTGCAAGTTTAAATGGCTTTGCACTGGTTACAAACTGCATAAAATGCAACCACGCCTTGGACCGCCTCTTCTGCTCCATGTTGTAGAATTCAAGTCGCGGCGTGTGACGTCATGTGATGTCATCTCGCGCAATGCCAGAAAGTCCAGAAGAATCATTAGAGGAATCAATAACGTCAGAGGTGCGCAATTCCGATGCATCACAACAATTAAAACCGGTTCTAAATTGGAACCGGATTTCGATCCCCACCCCTAGGCAGGACATCGAAGACTTTGTTGGGACAGGGATGATGGCAGTGGCTTTGAAGCATGTTGGAACATAAGGGGTACTCAGAGGGATGTTGAAGAGTTCTGTGAGGACATCCGCCAGGTCGTCTGCAAATGCACTGAGCACGCAGTCAAGAATGTGGCCTTCCAGGGGTTGACTCATAGCAGAGTTCTCTTCACATCAACTATAGGATTCTCTGTGCATGTGCACACTTTGCCTCTCTGATGGCCCAGGACAGTTTGGCCCTTGCTGTTCTCAGGGCAGCCTTATCATCTGACCTGAATGCAGTGTCTTGGGTTTTCAGTAGCACATGCACCTCTGCAGTCATCTATGGTTTCTGGTTGGAATATGTGATGATGGTTTTAGAAACAGAGCTTCCCTAAACATGTCCCAGTCAGTGTGCTCAAAACAGTCCTGAGGCACAGTGATGGCAACAGAACAGGCTTAGCACATCTGAGAAGCAAGTCTGTCTGCTGGAATCAGCATAAAAGAGATCAGAGTAGCTAAGGTGGTGGTAGGGCACAGCGCAGTATGTGACGTTTGTGTAAATACAGTCCAACACATTTGCAGGAAGCGAACATTAGCAAACAGGATGGACGGGATAGCTGGCTAGTTAGCATTAGCTTTTAGCCTAGCATAGACGTGCACAAATTGTCCGATACATATGTAAGGAAATATATGGTGAGAAAGTCAACTGAAACCACATTTTTGCACCAAAGTGTTGAACCCAGAGAAGCCACTGCAACTTAGCGTGCTGCCATCTGTGAAGTATTCAAAGAGGAACAGCGGCTCTACTTTGAGCCCCTCCCAAATGTGTGAGCTTCTAACCTTGTTGCTAAGGCTGAGCCCAGAAACCCTGCAGAGCTGGAGTAGGTGACTGGTGAGAGGAAGGTCTGGGAATCCCTGCTTAGACTTAGGGCTGGGAGGTATATCGAGTTCTGGGGATATATCGATATGATTCCCCAACACGATGCGGGATTATCCAATATCTTTTATATCGATATGGTTTGAGGCCGCGCG
>JAODKM010000108.1:9469708-9496149 GCA_026780845.1 Petrocephalus sullivani | reverse complement strand
CCCAGTGGAAAACCCCCCAAAAGTGAGCTGAACTGAACCGTGTCGTGCCGTACTATGCAGTGGAAAAGCGCCATTAGGTGCTGTATCAAAGAAATTCAGTTACAGATAAACCGAGGTTTGTACCTGTGAATTCTGTATATCATTACACTTCCAGGATAGTGTAAAATAAGTGCTAGCCCAAAAAAGGCAGTTGTCTGCCAACACAAATAATCACTAGCCCTGTCAGGACACTCTGTACACTAGCACTGTTATTCTGGAACTTACTGCAATCATGAGCCACTACACAGAATAAAAGAAGCAGAATATGCGCAGATACATTCCTGAATGTACATTTTAGGACTACATGTCACTAAAAGCACCAGTAAATTAATGTCAATGTTTTAAGTGAGACAGATTAAATTGAGTCATCAGCATTTTAATCCAAAAGAAAGGCTTGTAACTACAATAGCAGAATAAATATCTGAGGGGCCATTACATGTACTTACACATTATCTATATAAATGAGCAGGATTTTCACACTTTTGAACTAAGATTTATTTCCATTTTGAAAAGCTTAAGTTCCCTGACTGCTATGAATGAGAGACAAACAGCAGGTAATGTCTGACAAATTGGATCGTCACCTTTAAACCATAATGGCCAGTTGTATTTTGCAACATAGGCTGTATTATACCAATAACTTGTCAAACTGGATTTTTTGTAACATATAGGCACAGACAAATACCTTCAAGCTATATTTAATAACTATGTCATTTTGCAAAATTACTTTCTTTTGCTCTCCCACCCAATTCAGCCGGTTTCATTTCCGTATTAGACTGAACATCCTACACAGCCACATACAGAGGCCTCAAAGGCTGGGCGTGCACTGTTCAGATGGACTCCCTGCCAAACCCGTCTTTACACACCACAGATTACAGAGCCGCACCTACTGCCAACTTTAGAAAGGCAGAAGCCATCCCACCACCCACCAGCTGCAACCTGCACACACGTGAGAGATGGGAAGTGCTTAGGCAGAACCGTACAAGTGAGGACAGTCCAAACAATTTAGACCTTTATATTTATTTAATTCATATAATACTGGAACAATGCTCTTGCCAAGAATCCCATTCCATTGTTCTGAATTAGAATTCCAGCTGTAGGCACATGCAAGGTAATAAATCGCAGTGCCACACTCTACTGTTATGAAATTGCAAAGTTCTTGCATCACTTTAGGATTAAATATCCCTAATGTCATACGGGTTTTTTTCCCCACACATAATCATTTTCTCTGGTATCTAAGCAAGCTTCCAAAACAGAGAGGAGAAAAATTCACTGTCGGTAACATGACCTCCCAAAGTTCAAAGACGTGCACCTATTGTTATGTCCATTTCTTCTGCGTGAGTGTACGTGTGTGCTGTGCTGTGTAAACAAACAAAGAGAACTGATTTTTTCCCAGACATATACCAAAGCACACTTGTTTTGCATGTGCATTTACACAATCTAATGCATTCTGATTGGAAGGGAAAGTTGGGGGAGTTGATAAGATAAAATCCTTCTCATGGCAAACAAAACTGCAATATACTGCCACTGCTACTGAGACACATATAGCACACTGTGTTCTGTACACTTCAATTTCCATGAGTAACCTGACATTCTAATTCATACTGACATGAAGACACTGAGAATATGATGCCAATCATCCACTGATCATCTATCTTACAATCGCCCAAGTTCTGAAACAGGTTAGACCTTCCCTCCGAAACAACCAACTTTAACACTGACAAAGTAATATCACATGGTATATATGCAACTTGAGTGGTGAAGCAGTTCTTTCAAAAGGCAACATCAACCTTTTAAGCAGCAAGATCATCTAACGAAACACGCATCAAGCAGACATACAGTGCCCACGGGGAATTACATGCACAATATTTTTGTCACAGTCTGTGCACATGTAAGGTGGACCATTAAAGACCGTTTATTACTTCACACGCTTAATTACAAATGCTGTATTTTCTATCTGAAATGTATTTTTGCCTGCAAGCATTTGTTAAAAGCACGCAGGGATAACTTGAACATACCCCGAATTTAATCTCATCAAATACTGAAAAAGTTGACAGTTTTAAAAGTGTATATGGGGTAAATACAGGGACAGCAGCCAGACTGCGCTGCACATCCGCAATGCTTACACGGTGACCAGCTCCCACTGCCAATGTTACACCGATCACTTTGAAAGACACTAAAGTCCGGGGAAGGACAAAGGCGAGGCGGCCGTGTAATTACACCCGAGGGCTGTGCGTCCCCCTCGGCCGCGCATAATCTCTGCTGGGCACAATCGCCCATGTTGTTCTTTCTGTGCAATTGTTCGAAAACAATTCGGCTCGTCCGAAAAAGGGGGGCTGGAGCGGGCGGACCCCCTCCGCTGTGGCTGGGACTCACCGTGCCCGCTCCTGCACGCTGCCTCGGAGCTATATCTGCTTCCAAGTAACAGCTTCATTATTAGCCTTTCGGGAGAAAATGTTAGCTAGTTGAAAACGAGTATGATTTCTGAGCGAGGCGCCACTAACTACTAACCAGTGAGCGCCGACATTACGCCCGGAGGGTCGCCCTTAGCGGCGCTAACGGGCGTCGGTTCATTTAACTAGCTGGTTATTTTGAGGGCAAGTGACATTTTTCGGAACTATAGCCGGACTTGATCTGGCCTACACAGTAGCACACAGCGCTGAGACTCATTTCCCGCAATAAATTATTAACAACGCCCGACGTGACTAAGCGGTGAAAAATAAACGCGATTTAAAACCAGGGGAAATGAGTCGTGCGCTTTTTTTTGGTCATTCTGCGAGAAACTTTCACAAATAGCTGGTTTCTCACGCTAACTTAATTACGGAAACCGGTGACGCGTACGAGCCCGTGAACGACAGCCGCACGCACCAATGGCGTGCCCAGGTGAGACGCGAAGCCGCCCAGAAATCGCCCCGGCAGCCAATAAACGCGAAGGAAGGAGGTTGCCAGTTGGTCACTCAAGTTTAGATGGACCGTTCCGAGGCCCAATCCCCAAGGTAGCGTAATGGTGCTCGCCGAAAAAATAAGAGGGACCACGGCAAAATACTTCGAGTTTCTCTCCTAATGCCAGCGAACATTACAACTAGTTTCGACAGCAAAAACGGCAGCGAGAAAATGATTACAAGCACACATTCCACATTCACTGGAAATGCAAGATTTGTTATTTAGCGACTAGTCTCCCAATTAGTGACATAGTTTAAATGACAACGGACAAATGGCAAACCTACCCAGAAATTCTCTAGGAAATAGGCCATTATCATCTTGCTTTCTTCTTATCCTTTGCAGCAGCCTGTGATATTATTGCGTTAATTTCAATTGACGTAGTTAGCTTGCTGTCCTCCCCTATTCTGTTGTGTCTGCTTTTTCCTTTTTTCTTCTCTCTCCTTCCCCACCTTCAGACTCCACCTCCCTTAGTCTGAGAAGTATCAGTTGCCTGCTACTCCAGATCCCGCTTGAGGAAAGGGGAGAAATGGCGCCTCCCGTGGACAGCAGAGTAACAGCAGGGCAACGTTTACTGTAACGTATCGCGCTACGGAGGAGGCGGATCTGCCTGTAGGACTATAGCTACTACCGAATTCATTACGCTTTTATTTTATTGTATGTGTGTGATTTATTGTATTTTATGTAATTTAATTTTAATGTCATTTATTCACATTTTAGACTCCGCTTTAACAATTGTGCGGAATCCAAATATTATAAATCTTTAAAGTCAAGAATATCAAACAAATTTAAGTGCAGCCGCATCTGTAACTTTTGGTAGCCTATTATATGCACAGACCTGGCAAATTTTATCCTTGTACTTAGTTTCAGCTATATATCTTAGTCAGAGCCGGCTGGAGGCATAAGCGAACTAAGCGGCCGCTTGGGGCCCCACGCCACTAGGGGGCCCCCAAGAGCGCTTGATTTAGGTGGTGGGGGGGCCCCCAAATCAAATTCTGCTTAGGGCCCCATAAAGGCTCGGGTCGGCCCTGATCTTAGTGTCTGAACGTGGTCGTGTTGTGGTGCTTTTTTCCGTGTGTTTATCAAGTTTAAATGGACTATACTAAGGCCCAGTCCCCAAGATATAAAATTTCAGGAATAAATAGGAAATTAATCATTACCGAATGTGGTAATAAAAACTGAAATCTCTTCTTGGCCATTAAATTCCATGAAATGGGATGGTAAATAATGTTCAAAAGCTCACCACAAAGCTGACGTTAATTGAATTGTGCTTTACTGAGTCATGTCAGCTTCTGAAAAATCTACATTTTCATTTCAGATTCGGCAATGAGAGGGAATACGATGCCGTTTATTACTATTGAATAAAATTTAGACAAATTATATCCTATTGTTACTGATGTATATGTGTATGATACACCCCCTGCCTCATGCCCTACCACCAATGCCAGGTCTACCTACGGATCTATCGTCATCATAAACGGTCCCATAGCAATTTGAAATTAATTTTGTGGATGGAGGGTCCCACTCAGATCATTTCACTGATCAAATGACTAGAAACGGCTTCAATCATGGTCACCAGTAGACTTTCCGTAATTTAGTGCTGTTCAGTAGCACAAAAGATGTGGCCTTGGTTAAGACTGTTGTATTGACGCGACCCATTTTGATTATTTGCAAGCTAGGTGTGCCATCATATCTATGAATTGTGCATTTTGTATAAAAAAAATAATCTGCCTCCTGCTCTTTTCCATTGTATGGAACCATTGCAGATGAAGAAACAGGTGGACATCAATCCATATGAGACTTCAGCTGAACTTACACTTTTAACTACTTATTTTAACAACGGTAAGGGAAAACAAGAGCTGGATATGTAACGTGTATTTTATTTTTTACAGCCATGTTTAGATATCACAGCTAGCTTTACACAGGATGGTAGCACACTGAAGGAGGTGTCTGAATGAATTTGTGTTACATGTGAATTTTGGGGAGATTAGGAGTGCGCACTCATACAGCATGGTACCACCACCGAAGCACCCCAGGGAGGAGGACCCGAGGGGAGCCACATAGCGGGCGATACCTCAGCACCACACTAGTTAGAATGGAACTGAACAGTGTGAAGCTTGAGAATCAATCCTGCAACTAACCCCCAAGTTTTCCCCTCTAAGTTGGAGGACCTGCTTGCAGGGCTGGATGTAGGTTAATGTCATACCCAGGATGAAGCAATTGCAGGTTAAAAGCCTTGCTCAAGGGCCCAAGGGAGTAGAATCACTCCTGGCATTCACAGGATTCAAACTGGCAATCTTCCAACAGCTGGTCCACCTACAAATTTTGTGAATTTGAGGACTGCTATAAATAGATTAAAGGTGACTGGATCAAAATTTATCACACACACACTTTAGAGATGTATGTAAACAATTTATTTTCAACAATTTACAGATCCAAGCAGTGATTAACATTCACATCTATCACTACATCATACAAATGTCATTACAAAATTACTACAGTACAATATATATATATTCTTTGCATGATCCAAAATATTTGGTGGCCCCAAAATTTTTTTCTTTAAAATTCAGCAGCTTATCAAAAAATTAAAACCATATTACTATTCAAAATTAAGTTTTCTTATGTTTGTGAAAGAGTGAAGGCAGACTTTAAGAAATACTAGTCAAGTATACACAGCTAAAGAGAAGTTCGCTGGAGGATGTTTTTAAGGAGACATTCTAACATTACAGTAGATGGTGCGATATTAAGCTTTTAATATTTAATTACTTTTCCCCCCGAAGAAAACCCTAATCCTCAACCCCAGTAAGACCAGATAAGAGCTAATGTGCAATGTGCCTTTTTTTTACCTCGAGTCAATACTTACATTGAAATCATCCAGGTGATTTTCAAGGCATCCTAGTAAATACTGCACTTGTAATTAATAAATCAATCACCCCCACCACCCCCCCCCCCTTTATATTTATGTGCCATTTGTTTCCTTCCAGCATATGAATTTTCATTTATGAATTTTCTATGGCTGTACCTGCAAACTATCTTGACAAGTAGAAGTTCACTCGATCGTTAAAGTTAATAATAGATTCTTCTTCCCTAAAATGGGGAGCGTTTCTAAAATGACCAGTTCTAAATCTATGTGTCTATTTGGGGTTGTTGCTTGGTAGTCTATTGTCATTAGAGTCCTTCAGTAGGGAAGCTCAGATGGAAAGGGCATTACATAGAAAATAACAGTAAACACAGACCTCCTGAGGTTTCTACAACAAAAATATTCAAGTAGAAAACTACATCACTTAGCAGCGGCCATATCTGTAAGACAGCACACCAAAAGCATTTTCTTCAGTGTGAGAGTAGCAGACAAATTAAGCCGTGCTTTTTAAGCATGCCAAACATCTGGAATGTGACAAGACAAAATTATCACAACTTCAGAAACATTCACACAGCACAAACATGAAAACCGGAAAGCAGATGCTTCTTATATCCCATGATGTTTCCTTTTTTATTGTATTGTCCATACTTTTAGGTGGTTTATATAGTAAGGCAGAGAAAAAAAACATTCACTTTAGAATAAATAAAAACAAATAAATACTCAAGCTGACTATTAGTAGTCTCACGTTGACTCTGAACGTCTGCTGGGCTTAACTTTCTACATCAGAAGTCAATTTCTGTAGGACCTTGCATAGTCCTTCAAATTTAAGCATATTTTTACAATAAAACAAGAACCCCACAACATCTGTGGTAATGTAATTAAACATAAAAATTTAAAAAGTTATTCCAATCGTATATGATTTGAACACTAAGCCATTTCTTTCATTAAAAGAAATGAACTGACAGTGGTTGAACTATATGGGGTAAAACATCGATAGGGCAATTCTTAGAAAAGTACATGGAAAACAGTATGGTTCAAGGTAAATTAAAGTGAAGACATCCAGTCCAGGAAAATGAGGAATGTGGAGACGTACATGCGCTAATAACCGCAAAAGCTTTTAAAAAGGAGTCTGATGTGCCTTGCAGTTTTGCAGGATGGGACCGATGGTACCCCTCACACACAGAACGAGAGCATGCAAAGATCCACTAAAGTTAGGGGACTGATGTATTAGCACTAAAGGCTTAAGTCTCTGCCGGAATCTGCTATGGCTTTAGAAGGGCACCTATGCACCAAATTGTAGGTCTGCAACGTAGGTAACGAAAGAAAAGCAGAAGGGGATAGGGAGGAAAAGAAGTGGTGAGCTTCACTCTGACCAGCAGAGCCATTTTTAGTTGGTATAAGAGCCCGTCATTATCTTGCCTGCCCTCTGTTCATCATGGGATACAGTCAGCCGATCTACATATTCAAGACTCGCACTTTGGAGAATCAAAACAAAAACACTTAATAGTACCAGATCTATTTTGTTCCAGGTTCACAGTATTAAACAATGTAACAAATACATATTAAGGTGAAGGGATAGGTTGAACACATAAGGGCTTACTCACAATGTAGCCTAAAAAAAAAAGAGAAATTAAAAAAAATGCCAAATAAGTAGGTAACAGAGGGTCATAATCCACCTTTCATTATTTATATATTACCCATTAATCTACTTAGGGTAGTGAGGCCACCAACATGCGCGAATCAAATTTGAGTACCCTGCTTATTACATCCATTTAAATAACTAATTATAAGCATTCTTAAGATCATGCGTTAAACAGAAAAGAAAAATTAAAATGAGAAATTAAATTAAAACCATGTTGAGTGGAGGTGGACAACCAAGAACCTCAAACAGACACTGATTGCTGTCCTCCGGTGCCGACCAATGTTCAACAAAGCCCTTAACAGTTGTTCCTAACCACACAGCTTGTAGTCCCAGAAAACTCTGGTTTATTCACTAGTATATGTCCATGCAGAAAGCACATTACATTGACAGCACAGAAGCAAAAAGTATTGCACAGGTATGTCGGATTCCCACAATGTGCAGGTTTAAAGTCGCTACTATTATCAACCTTAATCTTATCTCCTATTGGTATCTCATGGCTTTATTGGAACTATTGTTATTTAAACCTATCCTTAACAGAATTGCAGTTCTACAACCAAAGGGGGTACAGTGGGAAATTAGAACACAGGTAAATGCAACAGAAAACTGGCATAACACATTAATCCAGGCATCCATCACTGCCTACAACTGAATAACGTCGACTGTACGTTTGTGACGCCTTCCCCAATGTACGTGTCAAGTCTCCCAACTTTCTGGACATTTCTGAACTGGCATTGCCGTTGCCAAATTCACTTTTAATAATCGTTCTGATTATGATGATATGAGGATGTCATTTATTCCTATGATATGCCGAAGAAGAGAACCAGCCAGCTGTTAGCCAGCCAGACTGTTGAAAACAATAGCATTTGTATTAAATGTTAACACCACTACTTCTCCTGTGCTAGCAGCTGTCATACTGAAGGTCAGCATCAAAGACCATCTGCGTCATGTATTCTTCATATTCATAAAATTGTCGTTTTTCTGTATTACCGTTGTCGTAGGTGTATGCCATCTGACAGATTCAGAAACCCCATCATCAGAGTTTGCTCTGAAGTTTTAACCCACCTTGGAAAAAAAAAATTCCCAGTTTTAATCACACCTACACAGATGTGCTCCAGAAAACAAAATCTCAGGTCTTCATTTTGAATGACTTGTTAAAAGCTTATTTTTTGTCTTTCCTCCCGCTAAATTGGCCTGTTGTTTTTTTTTATTATTTTTATTCACCTCTCTGCATAAAGAGCCACCATGGCCACCTCGTCCCTCCCACCCACTAAGAGGGGCTAGAAACACACTGAGCCCCCCTCCCTCCCCACCGGGTACCCCTTTCCCCCCAGTAATGGGCATTTCCCCTGGGTATAGAGGCCCCCGTTGTCTCCCACAGTGAATGATCTAAAAGCAGAAAGAGAAACAGAATTAAGATTCTACTGCAATTCCACATGAAGATGCCATGGCACACATCTAACCATCATCATTTAAGGTCTCAGTAGTCCTGATATCACAAACACTGCTGGGCTTACACACAATCATTCCTCAAAGCAGAGTTTTCATAGTCTCTTTGAAATATTTAAAACCTTTTAAAAATGTAAACAACTGGCAGGAATGCCGAGTAAGCCCCGGTATGTTAACATTCTACAGTATCAGTTAAAGCAAAATACATATGTGGTCGCTGCTTCTCTTGCATTTACTCCGCTGTACCCTAAAAAGGCTTGAGGGGAGTGACAAATTCATACTAGTGCAGGCATGACAGCCACTGTAATGTGCAGTAAGCCTTACCCCCGGGCATGCACTCCTCCTGCCAACTACGAAGCTACACGCCATAAAAGGCCGCCAGACGCTCCTTCAGGGGCAATGGAAACTGATCCGAGAATCGTCTCCAGTTTTCATCTCCCACTTGGTTCTTGAATCCATGGAGTATCTGAAACAGCATCCCGAAGGCGATGAGATCAGTAAAATCAACATGTGGCAGAGTAAGACTAAATTAGAGCTGGCTCTGAGCTGCTACACTTTCTGCCCACTTTATAAAAAAGGAGCACGCATCAGTGGAAAACACCATCGATTAACAAATTCTCTCTGGCAAAGGTCTGTAAAACATACGCTCCTTACCTTACAGAACATGTCTCGTAGATCGTCCTTTGGGTTAACCCATGAGGCAACTGCATCACAGAAAAATATAAAGTCCTGAAAGACAAAGGGGAAAAAAAAAACATTTAAAAATGAAGGTAGCTTCTGATGCACTGTGGCACTGAAAAGGCCCCTCCTTTCTGCTGCCCCTGCTCACAGACTCCATGGTGTGCATGGCAGAGGGGGAGGGAGGGGAGAAGGCAGACGTCACCTGCACCACTCCTCCCGGATTGACACTGATCATGGTGCAGATGCCTCGAAAGGCAGAATCTTTCTCCTCATTGTCTCTTATGTTACGTAAAGAGGTGCACCTGCCAACAGAAAGACCAGGCACATTTGAACCACAGCAGTTATTTCATACCGATACTTCAGACACTAAACACCTTGCACAGTTCCTTATTGCCATACAAACATAAATTGTAATATATTTATGCATAGTTTTCACAATCATTTTAACATGAGATTTCATAACACCTCAAATTTTAGGTTAATATAAATTCCTGTAGGATAAATGTATTTTAGTAACAGCTATGATGGGAAACAACTACAATATTGCTACATTAATAAATGTAATCTTGATGCTTTGTAAATCGGCCTAAATTAACATATATTTAAGCCTTTAAAAAAGCATTACTGCTTAAATTGTTTCGTGGCAGTGAGTCTATCTCACTTTAACGTGTGCCATGTGTTGTGACACACCAATAGTAAGTAAAATTTTCAATAACTATTCAGCATAAATTGAGGTCATGCACAGTAAGAAAAAGGAAAATTAAAAAAAAAATTTTCAAAGCCAACTAAGCATACTTAAAAAGGGCATTTTGTTTTAATATTACACTCGACTGTAAACAACTGACATTTACCATAGAACACTGACAACAATAGCACCTTCCGTACACCAATTATTTTCAAATTAAGGTTTGGAACATTCTGGATTTGAGGCATGCACTGGGGAATACTATATTGGACTGATAATGCTCTTTTTGGCATATATACAAGCCCTTTTTTGAATCAGCAAGCATGTGACAATCTTATCCCATGCACTAATTAGTTGTTAGCAACAATAAACAACAACAACAAATTAAAATAAATATATACATGAAAGGTGCTACTGAGGAAAAAAATCACAAGACCTAAAAAAGGACAGGATTAGTCACATGGTTGGCAATGATTAAGGACTGTGATTCTAAGAAACAGAAAATAGTTCTTTCAGACTGAAAAAGGGAGAGGGACAGAGAGACAAAGAGGAGAGTGAAGAAGAAATGAATTAAATAAAAGATTGAATAATACACACCAGGGTCTTATAAACTGCTGTAGCATGGGAGCCACCTCTTGAGGACAAACGTAACCAAGACGACCAATTGTTATTGCTAAGGTAACGCAATCACGGTTATACACCACCAAACGCCAACCAAGACATGAGCAAATGAGGGGGAGGAGAAAAAAATAAAGAAAAACACAACAAATAACTCAGAAACAGAAATCAACAGAACCTGTGTATGATAATAAACATAAGATTTTACTAGTGCTGATTATTAATACCCCAACTAAGGGGAATGTAAAATATGATACTCTAAAATAAACAAAACGTTTAAGGGAGAATACTTGAAAGCGCAATGTAACCTTCGATAAACTCCGCGGACAAGCGTACAGATGCATCCTCAAATTTTAGCCAAGAATAATGTGGAATTATTTTACAGTTTTAGAACACATACTATTGCCAAGGCCAGTAAATTTGCGAACATGATAAACAAGTGCTAAAAAAATTATCAATATCCATTTTAACATTTCATTATTTCAAATTTCATCGGAGCTTTAGCTATTGAGCTTCCCAAGTTTTCTCCCTTAAACTCACAAAAGGTTAATCTTACTAAGAAAAAAGAAATGGTTTAAAGATTACTCCAAGCCAACTACATGGAGAACACTAGATTCCAGCAGATTCGCATGAAGCAGAGGGAGACCTAAGTTTAAGAGACACAAACTATGCAACATTCTCATTAAAACAGGCATTTATGAACAATCCAATGAAACATGCAGAAAGCAGATGAATGCTCATTAGAAACAGGTTCACTGCAGGATACACTGATTGGCTGTGGCAGTGGAAACTGCTACTTAAATATTTCACTCAGGACCATTTCATTTAAATGGGTAATCTGCCTTATAACAGCATTGATTTGATCGTATCTTGGTAGAAACTACCTGGTAACATAGATCAGAACATATCCAGAATTCTACGAGATAAAGATTGTGATACGCTGGATATGGATTACAGTTTGGCATACATTTAAAATTATATCTATGTAACATCTGCCAAACGCCCCCCCCCCCTCCCCAAAAATTAATGGCCCTATTCTCTATTTTCACTTGATGCATTCCGATACCCCCCCACAGGTAATGTGGACATTCTTGTTGGAAAAAGAGAGAAAAAAAAGAAGGATCAGATATCCTGCATGAAACATTTGCCATCCTTAACTAAACAACATTCAACATCTATTTGCAGATATGCATTCACATTGAAAACAGTAACTAAAAACAACGAATAAATAAATCGACAAACAAACAGGAACACAACTAGAATGCCCTAATATTTCCCTTGCAGTTAGTCTAAATTACACTGCACCCCAAAGTGTTTAGACATTGTAATTGGGAAGATGGCCATTTCAGGATAATTTGAACACAACTTTCATTCAAAGCAAAAGCTAAAAATTTCACACTAAAAGCAGAGTGTAAAATGGGAGATGATTACTAGATAAAGGTGCTATTCTTTCTCAATTATGTGCAGTTATGGCTAATGCGAATCTGTTAAAAAATACTGGTTTAACAGAAAGGCAAATTTACTTTGCCAGTCAATATTAGAATTATAGGCCACAATATACAATTTTTTTCAGATTTCCTTCTAAGGTTTGTTACTTCAGTAACATTCAGTTCATTCAGTAAAATTAGGAAGAACATGTCAAGTCTGGCAACAGTTTAATTCAGCTCTGTTAATACCAAGAATGTACAATTACAAGATTTGTTCAGTGTAAGGGGTACGTTTTGGGGAGGGAAGCCACTTGCCCCCATTTCATTTTTCTTGTCCCGGAGACATGAGTGATCATTTGCATTTCTGTTGCACTGCACTTACGAAGAAAATGCAACCAGCAAATCTTGTAAGTACATCTTGGGAGTTATGAGATTAACAGGCACTTCAGTTTGCACATCCCCCCCCGCTCTGACGGCAGACACCTCCCTTGGTGCTGCCTAGCTTAGCGTGTGTCACCGTGTGGTACCTGTATTCTCCAACAATGTCTTGGGGGTATTTGGTCTGTTAATGATCTCCACCAGCTGGTGCAACACCATAGCTATATAGGGCTGCATTTCAGCACCTGTAGGGCCGGTAGAATAAATTATAAATAAAACTTGTCAAAAGGCAAGGCTGAAAACCACTGCAAAAAATACTGTAAATAGCATCATGACTAAACAATATCAACAGAAATACATACGGATTGATCAAATACAGTGGCAGTTAATACTAGCGAATGGAAACAAGCACATCACCGCTCTAATACAGTACAAACACACCTACCCATTTGTATAGATATCTCTCCGATTGCCCATGTTGCATTGTTGCACACTGAAATTAGTTCTGGGTTTAGATTAGTGCCCAGAATAGGCATAAAATCAGCTGTGAAAAGAAGAAAATGCAAATTTCAGAAATCGACCAAGTACAGTTCAATATCATTAACTTAGCATTAGCCTGCAGCTCCATTTGTAAACAGACAAGCTGGCACAGGTGTACGGCAAAGTACATACCAATACACGGCTTGACATGGGGGAAACAAGCCTTAGTTAAGTCACCCAGAAGGGCAAATGAACTCTGCCTGACCTCAGGCATTTTGTCCTGAAAGAGAAACAGAGGACATTGCAAGGTTACCTTTCATAACCCTCGGTTTTGTTGTTAACTAGATCCGAGAGCAGGGGGATACATTAACAGGACATGTGAACAGCTCAGCCATAAACCATAAAGAGAGCCCAAGCCTTCATTAAACAGGCTTAACATGCCAGTTGGTGGGCCTGTAAAGCTCCATGTTTGCAGTAAACATGGCATAAACAACAGCTATAAACATAAAAGGCAGCAAGGATGAGAACCAGGTAGATAAGGACACATTACACTGCAAGTTTACTTTAAACATGAGTATGATGAAAAAGTAAATACTGTTTTGTGCCATATACTAGCAGATTAATGAGCAAGTCGACAAACAGCTCAACACGATTTTACCTTTTTATTTCCTACAAAGTACACTTAAAAATACAGATATTCCACAGCCAGAGGTGAAAGGGGTCTAAACCCGCCTCGGAAATATCAGTCACACTGACTGCTTCTTGCAGTGTGAAGAACCAGATTAACCACGTAACTCTTTGGGTGTTTTTCCAAGAGCTACAACACAATGATCCTACTTGTGTTCCTGACAAGACTGGTCTTGCTAACTTGCCTCCCAAGAACGATCACAGGATGCAATCAATTATGGGACTGGTCTCATTCAGCGAGGATGCAACCGAGGCATCCTGGGTATTTGGGGTGGGGCAAGAGCGACATCCGGTGGGTGTCTGTCCTTACCAGAGGTGTCAATTTCAGGGCCAGAAAGTAAAAAATCCATTCCAGGATTTTATTTCAACCAACTAGTTTATAACTCTGTGACTGTGACTCTTTATGCACAACTGATTGGTTGAAACAAAATCCTGGTCTGGATTTTTACTTTCTGGACCTGAAATTGACACCTCTGGTCCTTACTACTGGAACTGTACCATGGCAATGAAAGATGGCGGAAAATGGGTACGCAAGAACACAAGTATGGTCAAGTAGGTATACTGCTCAAAACCCTTCTCTGACTAGCAGTACATCATACAAAAAAGAATACACTGGCCAAAATATGCAGTGCGGAATTTCAAGCATGAAGTCCTAGAATTTTTCATGGGGGGTTGGGCCTTTGGCATTTAGCATTCAACAGTAACATGAGACGCAACACTTAAGTGTACTGCTGTTCTTTGAGAGAGGAAGAGGATGAAATACTCTGCATTTTGGAGGACAGCATTACCTGCATACACTGATACATTAGCGTGAGGATGTTGCTACGTGCCACCAGCTGCTCAATGTTACCGCCCAGTCCCTCTGCCAGGCCACTCAACAGATCTAGGGCTACAATCATGAAGTCTTTGTCCGGGGCTTCATACTGGTCAGGCTGCGAGTGGTGCAACTAAGGCGAGGAAAGGAAAGGGGTGTTTAATTAAAGCTCCATGTAGGAGAAACTGCTGCAGGTTCTCCATATATTAATATATTTGCCTGCCAGCTGACTGAGCAGTTTGAAAGTGTATAGTTGGATAAGAAACAACACAATACAAAAACGACACAAAATATAAAAATAAATAAATAAATAAATAATAATAATAATAATAATAATAATAATAATAATAATGTGGTTGCATTTAACGTTTACATAACCACTACTATACGGTTGCCAGGAGTCAAACAGATGGACTATTCTTACCATTGCTTGTGCAAGGGTTTTCTGCACCAGGTTGACACAGCGCTGGTACACAGGTTCACAGTATGGGAGGAAGCCAGACTGCAAGGCGGTGGCCACAGAAGACAGGCACTGTACAGACAGGCACAAGAGCGAGTTAACAAAGAAGTCTAAGGAGAAACACCTCATGTGAAGAGCTTGTTTTCCACTCGACTGATTAGGATCAAGGGAAGTGCGCTTCACTGGTCTCAACTGTGATCAGTTTCACTAGGATATTGCTAAACAAATTTACTGTTACTGTCCTATTCAAAGGAACAATATAAAAATAACAAGCCAGTCCTGCATAAAACTCAGAAGCATAAACAGTTGTTGTTTTCTATTACATTATACATTTCCAATGAATACTGCTAACTTGTGAAAAACGTAGTCTTTTCTACCAATGAAAGTCCTTTTCATACGAAGGTGTTTTGTGGTTTTTAACTCACCGTCTGCCTCAGTATTGTTTCACACTGGACAATGACTGAAATTACTCCTATTCCGCCATCGTCCATTAGAACGAGGATTTGCTAAATTTGCATCCATACAAAAAGGCTTTATTTCCACCAGAGCTGTATTAACAACTCGTCTTCAAGAAAGACAATGAAAAGTCACCTCAAGTAAAGGGAAGAGATCCTTGTCTTCATCCTTAAGCTGATTCCACTTCTGAATAAGAGGTGGCATCAGCATCTGAATATACTCCTAGGAGCAAAGAACCAGATAAGTCACATGCTTTCGAATTTCTCTAAAAGCCACTGCAGTAAGTTCCATGGAAACATCTCCCCACGAAACAGTACGTTAGCAATGAATCCCTTGGCCCATATGTTAACTTTACACCACTTTTACTTAAGGTCTTTCAATATGCTAACATACACTACATATTTACGTTTATATACTCTGAAAAATAGTGTCATTTAACAGAACACTTATCACTACTTCAAAACATTTTGTGTTATTTTATCTTAGTGTTAAAATGAACAATAAGTAACTAGAGAAGAATCAAAGACATGACGTGCTAAATATTTGTCAAATCGCATTGCAGACGGCCTGCCAGGTAACTTACTTATATCGATTCTTATTGTTTAAGCTAGATATTTTTAAGGTGAACGGTAACTTCACAGGTACAACGTACAATGTTACCAGTGAAATGTGATTCCATAGCCTAGCTGACATTAGCACAATACATAGCTAATGCGTTTGCTTGTCAGCGATAGCTAGGCGCTCACTAACGGATTTTCACACAGGACTCATCAAGTCTCTCTGTTTCCGTTCACTATCAACAGGAGGCGAGCGGAAAAATTAAGGCTACGCCAGTGAGCTTGACTCCGAGTACTCGGTTCCTGAATGTGGAAAAACTTTAAGACTCTAAAAAAAAGTACTTTGATTCTTAGGTAGTGGAATTTTTTTTGCATGACTCACCAGATACTCACATTAAATGTTCTTGCATTAAACTCACTAAAGAGGAAGACTAGTTTCTGATTGCAAAATAAGGTAAAATGTATCTACATTAAATAAATATGTTCTTGTTTTAAATAAATAACTTTATATATTGATTTGGAATAATATTTTAAACAGCAAACAGTAAAAACACAATGCGTGTCAAAGATTTGTGGTTGCAACAGACTTATGTAAAAATAAAAATGGCACACTGCCTGTATTAAGTGGATTAACTCATTGGTTTTCTTTAAACTGAGAAATCGTGTTGTGTAACATGGAATTGTGTTAAAAAAAAACAACACCGTTCAACAATTCATACTGCTAATACTTGAATAGCAGCATTTCCATCACTAACCAATGGCTCACGTACTTGTTAGTTCACCATGTGTCTTGGTCAATTTGACACCCGTGCAAAACCTCAGCCTTGTGGCAAGATGCACCAGTAGGCCTGATACTTTAGAATAACACAGGTTCTTGGATGGCTCCTAAGACTAGCTTTTAAAGCCACTTTCCATAAACACTACTTACAATGATGCAGTTTATTTAACATCGGGATGGAAAAGAAAGAGTCGACACTACCGGTTTATTGAGGTGGTGCCCAACGGAGTCTGCCAGGGTCCCGATGGCATCATACAAGATCAGCAGGTTCTTGTGTTGGTACTTGCTGAAGGCGAAGACAAGGGTGTCCAGGATGTAGGCAAGGTAGGGCACCAGTTCTGTGCAAGCCTCCTCCTCTAGGGTCGCAAAGGCACTGATGGACATCAGATGACAGGGGTTGGTCAGTATTCAGGATTCAGGGGTTGGTCAGTATTCAGAATTCAGGGGTTGGTCAGTATTCAGGATTCAGGAAGGGTTGTTGTGTATGCAGCTTGTCTTGCAAGTCCCTAAAGAGATTACTAATTAGAGGACTGATTGGCAGAAGAGTCCTCACACCTGGGTTAGAACAGCTGATCTAAAGGCTATACTGAAAACCTGCATACAGATTGGCCCATTGAGGATAAGTTTGGCCACCCTAGTCTATAATGTCCTTGGAGTCATCCATGTTGGGTTCTGCGTCCATCTAACCAACAAACAGATCAGTGGATGAGAGTGAAATACTAGAGAAATAATCACATGCAAGGTATCCAGTTTCAGATTCCCCTAGTCTCTTGGGCAATAGGATTTAAACGTACAAGTGCCCCTCGTGGACGGCACTATTACAACAAACCGGATGCACATGATCGTTTGCGATGCAGAGGAGGACAACAGATTTCTGCAGTCAGTGCCATGACTCAGGCATTGCTTCACAGAGGCCAGCAGTTACAGTCACTCATTTTAAGCCTGGAGCCTCCCAATATGGAAGACGTGAATGATTAAACAAAACAGCAGTCCTTTATCATGCCTATATTTTTTAAATTTCTTTACTCTGAAGAGAAGCTGGAGGCGGCAGATAGGAGGCAAAATGGAATTTCCCTAGAAAGTAGCCCACCAGTTTAGACTATCAGGGGTGTAATGATACTTTCACAGCTCTGTGGGCTCATGCAAATACAGTACGTTAATAAAGTGTTTTCATACATTATTACACATATGCGAAAGCTGACTGGCTAACCTCCAAAGCCAGAACTGTCATTAAAGGCTTTTTAACCATAAGTATGGGCGAAAATACTAGGATTTCAGACGGGGGTTCGAAGATCAAATTTTTGATAAGAGCCGTAAACCAGACAAGTCTTTAATGGTACAGCACCATCTAGTGGCTACTGAGCTAACCAGCTCCTCACATTAAGGGCTGGGGGCCCTTCTTCCAGACAGGACCAGTGTTGGCAACTTTGTGGTTACCATTAGTGAAAACGCCACAACACCTCCAGTTAATTCTTCGTCTGATACAAAGCTTAGTGATATACCTGCAGGCAGCCTCCTGGACCCGCTTGTTACTGTCCAGGATGCGTTTTAGCAGCTCGGTCATCAGGGGCTTCAGGTAGGTGTCGGGTGGCTGGCTCACCACCCAGTGCGCATAGCGGCTGAGCGTCCAGCAAGTGATGGAGCGCACCAGGGCCTTCTTGTCTGACAGACACTGTACCAGGTGAGGGATGAGCTCGGGCAGGTATGGAATCATGCCCTGCATACAGCCTGGTGGAATACATCACTCTGCTTTATGAGATAACATAACAGCAACGAATTTGTCTAAAATAAGTATTACAGCTTATTATAGGGTAATTAGGGGTTAAAGTAAGAAATCGCCTCAACATCTCGGATGGGACGTGAACAAAAAAGAATGAGAGGAGCTACTTAAGATCAGCTAGATGAAAGCTGTCGTAAATCAGAGCCGGAGACATCAAATATCGGTATTTAATGCCTTCGTTTCAGCAGAACCCCTGAACATCAATATCAATGAGACTCGAGCTATAGCATTATTCTACAAAATTACTAATAAATGTAGCCACTGAGATTTATTATTATGCTTACCCCGACTATCAGATTCAAAAGGTACAGACTTTCATTTCTTGCTCCATATAAACACGAGCCATAAAAAATACTGTCAGTGGAAGGCTTATGGCTTTTATCTGCTTAGTAAGTCGGTCACATGCAAAGGAGGAAGAGAGCCAGGGCACAGCTAATGCCGCTTCTGGCAGCTCACGATTCTCGTCAGACTTCTCGCGTACGTCTGGCCATCCGCGGCACTCCAGCGAGGGGGCCACACACACCTTCCGCGATGGCACCCAGCACCAGGATGCCCGATTCCTTGATGACCCACTCTGGGTGGAAGAGCAGCTCCTTCAGCAGTGGCAGTATGTGCAACAGAAGGTCGTCCCGAAACACATTGGCCAAGACGTCCAGGGCGGCAGCAGAACACTTCCCTAAAGAGGGACACGGAGAGGACAAGCTTATCTGCCCACCATCCATTAGCATTGCATGATGCCGGGCTGTCCATCAACCCAGTCCTCAGGGAGCCCCAGCAAGAACGAGGCCCGGGCTTGGGAGAGGCTGATCTAAGCTGCAGTTCTTTAATTGCCTGAAGTACATGGAACTGATAGGATCATTAACAGAGAGAAAAACTGGTGTATGATACTGACAGTTAGAAACCACCTGACTGAAAAGTCTGAATATCTCATCAAGACTGAGAGGAAAAAGAGAAAAGGCAGAAGATGTGGCGCCCATATAAATCATGTGCAGAAGTACTATGTGTTATGTGTATGACTGGGAAGCTACACACGAGACTGTGTCAAGGCAATGGGATCAAAGACACAAACATCTTGTGTGACCCATAATAATCGGGGAGTAACTAGTTAGATGTAACAGCGTTACATAATTAAAAATTTCAAAATAATTGCAACTGTTATTCTTTACAGTTACTGAGAAACATTAATTAAATTACAGTTACTAATCAAAATGTTGGTGATTTCAAAGAAGTGATTACATGCCAAGGTGATTACATGAGAATATTTTCTTTTGGGTAAAAAGCTTATATGTAGAGTATAACATACATCTTGTTGCTGTGCAGAAATGCCTTTCGGCATATCTCTAGACAATGCAGGACAGCAAAACCACAGGTACATTTCTGGCATATTTCCCAGTTTAAAACATGTTAGAAAAGTTATCAAATGTAATGTTACATTACTTTGAAGTAATTAAAATAGTTATATTACTTATTACATTTTTAAACTGTGTAAAATCGGTAATCTATAACCCATTACATTTCAAAAGTAAGCTTCCCAACACTGGCAACCCATGCAAAAGCATTATTTCTTTACTATAAGAGAAGCCTTTACACAGAAACACTCACTCAGGTTCCAGTCTGAAATGGTGTCATCATCATCCAGGTCTTCGTCGTCGTCATCCGCCTCCTCGATGCCGTCTGCCTCGTGCTGCTGGGCCACCGTCCTCGAGCGGTGGAACCTGGGCCGGATGTCCTGCTCATTATCTGGGATGGCCTCGTCCTCCTCCACGTCTCCCTGAGACCAGATGCAGGCAAAGTTTACATTACCTACTTCTGGCCTTGTTATAAACATTGCAGTTGTCAGCCGACTGGAAACATGCGCCCAAACGTTTCTAAACCAGCACGGACTGAAGCTTGATTGCCCAGTGGCTGATGCTGACCTCACTTCCAGGAGTTGCTATTAATGCCACCATGAGGAAAAGATCACAGCGAATATTATTGCTATGAAAGAGGCATTTACACATGATGTGGACATCAGGGCCAATTAGGAAGTGTCAGATTTATTTTAATAAAACATAAAAACCTAACTGGGCCTTTAACGGATCTTTAAAGAGTTTCCAGTGTAGAGATGTATATTATCACCACCAACACTGCTTGGAGGACACAACCAGATGCTAAAGATTCACTGCTTTTGCCAAGAGCTCCAGATAAGTACCAGTTTGCTACCTGAAGATGACGTAAGGTCTCGATGCCATAACTTAGCAGTCCACATTCTCAGAATCATAACCTGGTCACCAAACTGTCTGGAGAATAAACTATGGGTAACATGAGCTGCTTGGGAATCTTCAAATTTAACCATTTTCCCAGAAATGCCCTTTCGATTTCACTCTCCAGGTAATCAGTCTTAGGTGAAGCCACACTGAGATGATTCTAGGGACCCTGGGCAAAGAAACGCCATGGGGGCCCCCCACTCGCTCTCCCCCAACAGGGTAAGAGTTATTACCATTATTTCAGCGTGAATTTTTAAATAGTATCACAAAAAAGTCCTTCATTTTCACTTTTGTGACGAACAGAACACACAAATAAAGCAGATTTGTTGTTGTGATGAGCTATATAGTCGCTGGCCCTCGGGGCCCCTCCAAGCTTGGGGCCCCTCCCAGCTCGGGGTCAGGCCATCGCCTTCCCTGCCAGTCCTGTCGCTACACCACTGGCTGTATTAAATCTCAGCACAGACCAAGGAAACCATCTCCTTTGCCTTAAAGGTCAGTACAATTCAGATGGAAATTTTGCTTTTTTGACTTAAATACATTGAAAGACCAAAACACGTTCAAAAAGGAAAAGGTTACTAACCTTAAGCAGTATAATATCAATCTCGGAATACTTCATCCCATTGACTAGAACAGGGGTCAACCTAAAGCAGAAAGAGAGAATGAGAATTACCATGACAACAGCAATGTTTAGTTCTATTAGTAAAATGAAAGAATGCACTGAAAATGTGGAACATTTTAGCAATGGTGTATTAATACAGTTTATGACAAAGTATATATATGAGTAAGTAAAGCAAACAGTAAATGCACAGGAAGTCCAAACACTTAAAGACTTGGAGAGCCCTTAAGAAATGCGAGAGGCTGTGGCTTGCCAGGAGCTGATCGATACCGGCCGCGGGCAGATTTACGGGCCCCGCGGGGCATAGAGGAGGAAGTGGAAGGCCCGGCCCGGCCACACATCACTCACTTGGAGAGGTGTCCGCACAACACGTCCTTACACACCGGCTGCTCGGCCAGCGTCAGCCAGAACTCGCAGGCCTCCAGGGCCACGTTCTCGTCCTGGTCCTGAGTCCGCTGAAGCATATACTGTCAGGAGGGGAGAGGGAGGAGCCCTAAGACCACCACAGTCAGGAGACACATTCCCCATTCCTTAGCTGCAGATCTATACAGGAGCCTAGCACTGGGGTCCCGAGATGGTTCTTCTCAGTCTTTCTGATTACACTTCACATATCAGAGGCATCGTAAGTCATGTGACAAAGGAAGAAGCGGAGAGACATTAAATGACCATTTTCAAATCTCCCACAAAACATCTACCTCACACTACAAAAAGATACTGGCAAATAACTGAATGGAAATTAGGGTGCTTGGCTGCCATTGGTTTAAATTAATGGCATGATGGAGGGAGCAAAAATGTGGACTGTCTGGCAGGGAGCTGGGAGGGAGCAAAAATGTGGACTGTCTGGCAGAGAGCTAGGAGGGAGCAAAAATTACTGCGAGACCATTGCTGTTCTGCCGTTAAAAATATTTGCTAATAAGGATAACATTTAATTTTTCTCTAGTAAATCCATTTACTAGAAAAAAGCAGCTACAATATGAACCTGCATACTGCAGCCCACTTGCATAGCTGAGTATTCCAGCAATGACAATTTATTCGGTTCATCCTGACCATCTGACCATCCGTGTCTGCTGGAGATGGATTAAAGAATGCATATTCTCCAGATCACGTTATCATTAGCCACTCAGGCCATTTAACTGCAAAAACACACAGCCAAAAGTAATTTAGTGAAGCTTCCTATTAAGGAAAGATCAAAAGGTCATGATTAAGTACGGGAGAGGAACAGGAAATTAAATTTGTCATTTGATGACTGTAATTTATACCCACAGCAGCCGCCCTCCATAAATGCTGGTTTACAGTCAAGCTGAGCTCTATAGCGTAACCCCCCCTGTAACCATAGCACACCCCGATGGAGCGCTCTCCTCTCACCTCCACGATGTTGTGCATGTGTGGGAGCAGCCGATCCATGCGGACCTCCAGCAGCATGACCAAGGCTCTGCAGACGTTCTTTCTCACCTCGGGCTCTTCGTCCCCCGCCAGTGCAAAGAGGTTCTGGCCAACGACAGCAGAAGACACTCCCAGAGCTGGACACGCACAAGCATCCCGCACAACATTACAGCCACCGAGTATAACCAGCCCTTCCCCAGTGCTACAGTCACAAAACAAAATATCTTTTACACTTCCCACCCCCAAACAGTTCATACAAGGTGATCAATCTGCCACACAGCTTTGAAAGACCCTGGGAGCAGAGAGGATTATTCTCCAGCAGTTTATCAGCATTCAGAACCCTAGCCAAGTGTCACATTTGGCAGAGTTCACTCAGAACATTGTTTTTTATACCCTAAGTACACTGCCAAAAAATAACGTACCAATTTGTACCTTTGAGGGTACAGGTACTTCTCACAGAGGCTGTACCCTTCAAGGGTCTGCTGATTGTACCCTAGCTGTAGGTAAATGTAACTCCTAAGGTACAGAAATGGACTCTCAGGAACATGTTTGTAGTACTGGGTACATTAATGTTGTTTGTAACCTGGGGCACAAAACTGTACCCTTTTTTTCTGACTGTGTAGGGCATTCTCTATAAGATGGGCTGCTCACAAGGATTAACTGCGTCTCAGGACAGGGTGGAATGGAGGATTCTTTGTCTTTAATCTTTAAGCCGACTACCCCGGCAGAGGACAGACAGCATTCACATGCCTGTCAGGCAAAACTAGTCCATACAGTGCAGGAAACCACCCCCCCCCCTCCACACACACTGTAAATACATATAGTGAATCATTCTCGTTAAAATTCTGTACTCTGCACTACCGTAAATGTTAAGTTTGTTTTACAGTTCGGTTAACCCTTATGCTTCTGCACAAGGCAAAACTAGTTTGGAGAAAAAAAAAAATGTTTGCTTTCCTGATTATTCTTAAGAAAAGGTCTGAAGTAGCATCAACACTAGGTAAATTAAACAGTGTAGTATATTAGGACTAATAAAAACTGGGTTAACTGCAGATTGGCCTAAATCGCCCTTCCGTTAGCTACGCCAGGTGAACTGAATGCTGCAGACTGACAGCTTGTAAAACAAATTGAGCTGTGGCCTCCCTCGTGCTTTCCTATTTGTGTTCCAGTTCTTCCAGAAGGCAAAATGCACAAGTTAGAAGCTCGGCAGGACAGCATGTTTCGTTTTAGGGCCATTGCCTATTAATGATTCACCAGGAAGTGGGCGGGATCGATGGCGGATGTTATCGTCTAAACACGTAAAGGGCTTCAGGTGTTATGAGCGCAGAGCTTTTACGTGCCAGACAAACTCCGCAGGGCTTATCGCCAGCTGCAGCCAAGGAATAAGATTCAGTGCTCCAGATATGCCTTTGTTTTTGGGTTATCCGAACATTTAAATCACAAAAGAATAAATACCATCGTCTACACCTCCGAAGATCTTGAAATGCTTGCCTAAGAAAGTGCTTAGAACAAGTCTCACTTTATTCACCGCATATAGGTAGAACAAAGGCTTTTGTGCCTGCTCGATGGTTCCACCACTAGGCCGGACTCACCTCGATAAAGGAATCGATGTGAAGCATGAGCGCTTGAGTTCGACTGATGATGAACTGGTTGACGCACGCAATGGCGTGGGACCTGCGAAACAGCAACAGCGCAGTACTTCACATGAGACATCAGAATTATTTTTGCTTCCTCCTTGGGACACTTCTACATCTGACGGCGTGGAGCATGTGTGGAGGTAAAAAGCACCACCATGGTACCTAATTTTGGGACTGCTATGGTTGAAGAATTGCAGGAATTTGGGGATCATGATGTTAAGGGGTCTGTCAAGGATGTCACTGTCCAGGATTTCCGCTGAATCCTCACATATTTTCTGCAGGGCCCCAAAAGCACCCTGAAAGAGGAAAATTATAGAAAGTGTTATTTGAAGGATTCAGTGTAAGAGACACGATAGAAGCATTACTGCCAGGTAGCTCCATCAACCTCCACCTGACCATCATTCCACGTCATGAAACAATCCCCATTGTCTACATTATTTACAGTAAACACGAGTTTGACTGACAGCACACTGACAAACCGTTTGATAAACATCACGCAACTGATTTCAATTCGGGTCAGCAGACGGTTTTTTATGTTTACAGATCATAATGTATATTTAAACAGTTTTTATTTACTCCCAAAAAAAATTATAAATCTATTGTAGACATGTTTAAGCAGGATAATTTGAAGGTCAATTTTAAAGTCTATTTTCCCAATATACAAGAACATGTATATTTTCAGAGTGTATATTAATAAAATAGCAACAATCTATGTACTCTCCAATGATCTCAGTTACATACAGGCTACTTCACTTTGGTTTTGGAACCTTATTACAGCACAACATTAAACCAACATTTATCAAGTCATAAAACTTGTGTGAAAGCCGTGAACCTCCAACACCATGTCTTCAGGAGTCAGCAGGGTAAAAACACTATCTTCAAGACAACTAGAGGGCCTTTTAAATATTTAAAAATATTTTTAAATATTGAATTTTTAATATGGCGTATTTTTTCCGTATAGATGAAAAATGCATCAGCCCCCTAATGGCTGAGAGCACGGCTGGCAGCAGAGTGATTTGGCCACGCGCCATGCGCTCTCACCGAGGCCTGCCAAAGCAAGGTGAGGCCCCGCACAAGTACACACAGGCACCGCGATAAAAATATGATAAATGTTTTTGAATGAGTGCATAAGATGTACACAGATATGCAACTGAGGGGAACCTTAACCTTTTGGCGAAGCAAACGGGTTTCGTCTGAAGAATCTGAATCAGTATGTCAAACAGCACTATGGCAGGGCCGGCCCGTCAGCCCATTGCCAGGGCAGATGTGTCCCGAACCATGCCCTTTAACACACAGCTGTCGCTTAAAACAGGGGAACCAGAGTCGTCTCAAGTACAAATAGGCTTCAATTTGCCAGCAGTCAGGGTCAAAAAGGGCGCGGCATTGGAGAAATGCTAACGCCCTCTCTTTAAGGATCATGCTAGCGATGTCAAAGGGACCCATGAACAATGCTGTCCATCAACCTTGTTCTTAAGGGGGTCTGTGCAAACAAAGGGGTGCATGCAGTCATTAATCATGTCTGGAAAACTGCTCGCTTGCAGTCCTAAATAAAGCAATTGTGATCATTCTGTAAGTGCTTGCTGTCCAGCACCTGCTCCGATCTTTTAATAGCATGACGGGAACCCGCGGCACTGCACCACGTCATGCCAAAATGCTAAAAAAATTAAAGAGCCCCACAGGCCTTATGAATTTTTCAGAGAACACAGGATGTGGGATTTAGGGGGGGTGGGGGGGGGGGTGGGGGGGGCTTTTTGGAGGAGATTATGCTTTAGTGGGGACGACAGTGAAGGCAAGGACTGGAGAAATGCCAGACGGGTCTCTCGCTAAGGAGTTG
>JAODKM010000108.1:9451856-9469627 GCA_026780845.1 Petrocephalus sullivani | reverse complement strand
GGGCGGGGGGGGGGGGGGGGGCGGGGGGGGGGGGGGGGGGGGGCTTTTTGCAGGACATGATCCTTTAGTGGACACAACAGTAAAGACAAGAACTTTGGAAATACCAAACGGGTCTCTCACTGAGACTTTGATGACCACACTGAAAAGCTTGAAATAGAGTAGTGTCATTAACAAGTTAATGAGGACTAGGAAGCTGGCACTTTATGCACATTACATAAAAAGAAAATAAAGCAAAAACATCGTGCAATGATTGAGTCAATGTCAATTCCATACGTAAGTCAGTACAGTTCAGTTTTGTGAAACTGTACCAATATCATTTCAAACACTATAGCAACAATAAAAAAAAGGAAATAAACGTTAAAGCGTTACCCTGTGGCACATGTGTACACAGCCAAACCAGTCACAACAACGAGCGAATAAATTCTTATGATTGTGGGCTGGGGACCGAGGACTGGTTAGGGCAAAATGGAATGTGTGTGTATTTTGGTGCATTTTAGCATACGTGCATTTTTCACCAGTAGAGAATAGGTTGATATAAGGACTAAATATTAAAAATAACTGACAAATAACAGTTTTAGAGAATATATATCCACCTCCGAAATATGGCTACTGTAAAAACAATGGAATCTTAAATTTGTACTTTGGTCAATGCTTGTTGCTTTACAAGTGCTTAATAAATAATGCTGACATTGATACTGTCAGATTTACTAAAAACATGGAACCCAAGAAAAGCCTTGCCCCTTTCCTATTGATGCCTTTTGTTCAGACATTACTACATACAGCAACAGTCTAGAATAATGTTCTCCAGCTATCAAGGCACATTCAGGCAGGTTTGAATACAGCTCTATTTCACTGAAGTAGCTCCTTTGCCTCAGTAGCTAGGCTATACCGTGCTATACAGGCGGCCTAAAATTCTGATGCAGTTACTTAATTCTTAAATGTGAAAAATTAAAGATTGCTCCTGACAATTTATATGAATCTCTTAACTACTAAAAGCTCAATGTGTGTATTATTTGGGCAACAGTATAGGTAGTGCAAAGGCATTGAAAAAGTGAAACGTATTGGCAGTAGGCCTTATAAAACACTGATGAAGTATAAAGTTTAATACTAAAAAATAAAATAAGGAAGATTACAAATTTTACATCCACTATCCAAAACATTGGACATTTATGAATTATATATGGTTTCCATTGTATATTTAAATCCTGCAGACATATCCCTCATCTCTTAAATCTTAAGGTTTAAATTATGAAACTATACAGGGAAAAACTATTTTGTGCGCAAATGTGTTTTGGGAAGTTGTCAGAGCAGTTTGTTTCCAAAACCAGCTTACAAGAAATGGTTCTTGTTCGAAGAAAATGAAAAATAGGGGGGGAAAAAAAAACTTCACAAGGCACAGTATGAGTAACACAAAATGGTTTCAGGAGAATCTTCATCCTGAGACTCATTGCAGGACATACCTCCTGCTGGGTCAGTAAGCCAAAGCTTGGGAATGAACAAGCAGAGGCACATAAATCTCTAACTCCTGACTCAGCTTAAGTAGTCAGAAATTTGTCAGCAGCATTCAAGAGGTTTTGGTGATTGTCGATCTCCTGGTCTCTCGATGGCATTCAAGTCCAGGCTGAGGCTCCCAAAGACATTCAGAAATTTGTTCTGGAGCCACACCAGCATCGTCTTGACTACGTGCTTCAGATTGTCATCATGGTGAATATCATAGGGTGAATCCCACCATGAATGCTGAACATCAATCCCAGTCCGGCCCTGTGTGCACTCAGAAGCATTCTTCATGAATATCTTTAGGCCTTGTTCACGGTTCCCTCAATCCTGACTTCATCCTAATCCCTGTTACTGAAAAGCATCTCATCATAGTGCTAGCCAAGTGATGAGTGCTTCCTGGCTTTTAGCGGATTCCAGTTTGGTTTCGCTCATCAGAACAGAGAACCTTCTCTCTCAGATTGCTTTAAGTGCCCTACGGCAAGCATCAGGCAAGGTTCCATATGCCCGATACTCAAAGTGGCTTTCTACTGACTTTTTCCACAGACACCCGGCTGATGGAGAGCTCTTCACAAAGGAACTCTGAAGACCATTTTCAGTTTATACACCCTGTTCTAGATCTATACATTGCCACAATGTCAACATTCTACAGTGTGTTGTTTGAGTTTAACGGTTTGGGTTTTGCTATACCAAGAACTATTGGAGCTGAAAATACAGATTCACAAAACATGTGAAACTCGAACTAATTTGCCACAGGGGGCAAAGTTCGAGAAACGTCAAGGATGATCTAAAGAAACAGAAATAAACAAGTGTTACAGTGAACGGTTTGAATATGCAAGTAAATGGAAGATTTCAGTTATTTTTTTATAAACTACTGTAATTTCACTTGTCGTAATGGGGCTCTATGCGTTGAACAGCAGCAAAAAAAAAAAAGAATAATTCATTTACCAGGAAATGATTTTACAGCACAACAAGGGAGTCTGGGAAACGCAAAGACACCTGGACACTTTCTACAGCCACTGAACAGGAGAAGCATAGCTTAACAGCTTTTTACCACAGTATAGGCTATAAGAGAAATGGATGATGAAAATACAATCCAGGTATCTTTGAAAAATAAAAAAAAAAATTACACCAGCACTCCACTAAAGGCCTCTCGAGTGAAGTGACCCTATTTGGCCTTTGTTGATTTAATTTACAGCCACTCCCTGGGATACGATGGTGCGTACCATTAAATCTCGTCATTATGATTTCCATCGTTTATTTATTCAATAAATTAAATGAGATATTTTATTAACACAACACTTTCTTAAAAAATAGGTTCTCTTAATGTTTTTGGCCGAATGGAAGCATGTTTAAGACAGGCTAGCTAGGCTAGGTAAGATGTCTGTTAGGTTAAGGGTACTGTATTAAAATGCATTTCACTATGGATTTATCGGAACATAACCCCATCGAAACCTGGAGAGTAGCTGTACATGTAGAAAAAACGTCAGGAACAAATCTGCATTGCTTACAATGCCTGCCTCACACAAAGATGCCAAGTTATGCCATGTTGACTTTTAACACCATGTCAGCAACTAAGGCCACATTCATGGCCAGAGTATATGCATTGTAAAGGTGCCAACACTCCTGAAATTTCAGCACAATTAATAAGTATTTATAGGCTTTTAAAAACCTTCTCCAAAGGCAGCTCACACATTATCATCCTATGAGAGGATTGGCTAATTCAGGGGTTTTCAACCTGGTGTCCACAACCCCCGGGAGTCCCGGAAAGGGGAGCTGAAGGGGGTCCGTGGAAACATTTCGGAAAACCTGCCAGTGCAGAAACCAACATATGCCGTGTACATTGCTGAATGGAGCAAAAAATATTCGCGGGGGAGACAAAACGTTCAAGGGTAAACGCCCCCGATTCTTATGTCTTGTTTAAGTAATGCAGCTTTAGTGGTGGGGGGGGGGGATCCTTAACCCTGGGCTGCTTCTCCATAATGACCCAATTTATATAGTATAGCCTTGTCGATTATCCATTAAAGCTAAGAGCATCCCAGAAATTCAATTAAATCCTGGGCCACTGAGCAGGCAAGTTCTGTGAATTTTCCATCCATCCACATTCTGTTTCTCGCTTGTCCTACTTAGGGTCATGGAGATCAAAAGCCTATCCCAGAAGATGAGGGTACATGGCAGGGAACAACCCAGGATGGGGCGCCAACCCGTCACAGGGCACACTCGCACACTCACACACATTTACACCTACAGACAACATGGCAACTCCAATTAACCTCAGCAAGTTTTTGGACTGGGGGTGGGGGGGGGTCCACACGTGGAGCCATGGTGGGGGCTTGAAAGCAATTCTATTATGCAGTAACTTGCCCTGGGGTCCTAGGCAGAGTATAAAAGATAACACTAGCATGTGACCTGCATCTGGACTGATTAGGGACCGTCCACTTGCCTCACACGTGTTGTAGTCCTCAGAGTCCAGCAGCGTGCAGAGCTTGGGAAGCAGATCCGGCCAGTTCTGCAGCTCCCCCTTCGAGGCGATGGTCGTGATCAAAATACCTGCAACACATGAAGGCTTCCTATTTCTTTTCTTTCAAATAAAAACAAGTGTAGCTAACCTTTGAACGAAACTGGGGACCACCCATGCGTGCAGAGGGAGAGGGGAAGAACAGCTAATAACGCACAGTGTAACCCCAACACAGAGTCTGATTCGGAAACATGCTTCTCTTTCCGTTTTTAACGTTTCCTTTTATTCTGTAGTATTTCTAGTGAAGCTCACGACAAGCTTCTACAAAATTTACAAAGACATTATCCTGTTAACCGTGTCCACATTTGCCAAAGACATACATAAGAGGAGACAAATTTTAAAATAACACCAAGTAAGACCAAATAAAGGGTAAACAATCAGATATGGGGTCAAAAAATTTGTCTAAAAAAAAAGAGAAAAAAAAGAAAAACCTACCAAGAAATTTCTGAACCTAATCTTCCCGGTGAAGGCCAGGGGCTGTACTAAATAACAAAGAAAGTGCTGTCTCTTCTACAACACTTCTCTTATGTGCACTTACCATGTGAGCAAAAAAGTAGGACGACAAGCCAATAGGGGTTATGGTATCTTTGCCAAATTACAGTACCTCTGTCTTACCAATTGGAAAAAAGTGTGTATATATAACACAAACACACACTATCACTCACATATAGGACAGTATATGTGTGTGATTATATATAAAACCAAATATTCATATTTATAGCATGGCAGCCACTGCACGGATGAATAAGCATTCAAGCTGCTCACATTCTTTCGCATTTGCATAAAGCACTCACCCACTGTCGCGCGAATGAGCGGAGAGGAGTCACCGATGTTCTGCAGGCATTCGTTCTTGATGAAGTCCGACACACCGTTGGGAAAGTTCTGGTAGTGAGCCTTCACGTTATTCTTCAGTATCAGGCCACTCAAAGACCTCGTGGGCTCATCTAAAAGAGGGAAGTCAGCAAAATAGCTTTAATGCTAAATGAACGATTTAGCTGTTAGCCTGCGGCCACCATAACGCCTGTTTAAAGGAGACTTAGTAATCAATTCTGTCAGACATCAAAGGCTTCACTTCAGGCTTTCAGATTCTCGTCAAGTTTCATCAGTTTATCCACAGATCACCAAACCAGAACACAGACCCCCGGAACCCAAGCGAAATATTTTCAATTGGCATTACTTGATCATCACAGATCGTCAAGTTACTGATGATATTATTCACCTAATACACAAACACACAAAAAAATATGTAGTTTGAATGATTATTTTACAAGCTTATATTTTATTCACAGGCTTCATACAAAAATGTCCATTGTAAAATGCGGCAAAACAGCTAAATAAATTTAGTATATTAAAAATATTACCGGTAAGTGTCTGACAATGCAGGCACTACCACTGACAGCCAAGAGGACCTTCAGGGAGAGGGTCACAATGGGCTTCTCTCGCTCAGATGCATAACAAGCTACCACTATAGCAGCTGATAATAAGTTTGCTAGTTCTTCAGTCACTTGCCTTAGGGACCCATTATTACAGACAAAGTGCAGTAAAGCGGCTAATTGCCACAAATGCCCTGCGATTGCTCTCTCTCTTTCGCATTAATTGCACTACTGCTCACAGTTTCCTTGAGTACTATGCATGTTTTATTTAATTTGCAGCAATTCAGCATCTGCTCACAAAGGTCTGAACATTTCCACAAGCACAGCAGGTATTAATACAGACACAATGTTACAGTCTATAAATAAGATTCTTGCAATTTATTTTGAGATTTTGTAAATCGTGGAAATATGAAGCCCATTTAGAACCTGGCAAATAATGCTTTTGAGAAAACAACTGCATGGCAGCATTTATCATCAGAAATCCACCAAAAAACACCAGTTTCTTACAAAATGGTAACATTATTCGGACAACTCAAACATTACATGAGCATATTACTTGTAATTAGTACTTAATGAGAAAAACCATCTGATTATTACAATAATATTTAAGAACCCACTCACCACAAACTGTAGGATCAATAAATCAGTGAATTAAGACTGAGTGAAGTCTAGGTGCTCATTTGGACATGAAACCAATAAAACTCAGCGAAAACTATTCTAATCACTGCAGTATCATTCCTAGTACAAGCTAAGAAAAACAAAAAAGAATATTAAATTACCGCCCTCATCTGTATAAGAGTATTGCACTAGGATACTCATTGCAAAATTTTTGCTAAAACAATTTAAAAAATTAAATAATTTACTCGGTAAAAAAAATAAAATAAAAAATATATTATATCCCACTAATATCAGATCTGTAACAGCAGAAACATACATTCAAATAAAGCAGTGAACATTCATAAATCTTGGCAGCCTAACATTTTAGCCTTGTCCAATATTCATCTCCAAGATCTCTAAAGCTTAGTAATAAGACAGAACTGAAAATGAATAAAGATCAGGCATTTCCCCACATAAATAAGAGTGCTGTTCTTGATATCAGGGAATGTTAAAACAAAAAAAAATTGTCTTTTTTTTAAATACTAAAACATATGCACTGCATCACACTACATATAGGAATAGATCTTCACAGGTTACCAGTATGACTGGGTAAGGTTGCACAATATGATAAATAATCACAAATTTGTTTAAATAGGATCACAATCGTCAATCTAATCACAATTTTTTCATGCCCTTTTTAAGGACTATTTTTCAAGTGACTTAACATTACGACCAAACAAAATCCCATATTTAAATAATATAGCCTTATACGGTAATAAATCCTAAAAGAAAAAGATACTTGACAAACTCGGGTGTTTTCTTCTGAGGTGGTGATGAAGGCTCATTGTGCTGCCATCCGACACATGAAACTTATCTAATCCCATATTACCGACATCAAAATCGTTTTAGGGACAAATTCCTCCACGCTGTCCATGCAGCTTAGCTGCCAAATAGTGTGTTGCATGTCGCGCATTGCATGCTGGGAAGAGGGAGCGAAAGGGAGGAAGATACCCAAGGCACTACTGCAACACAGATGTGGCTGACAAAACTACTTTAGATGTGTGTATGAGCCATAGAACTGCAACTGAAAGAATCTAAAACTGTAAAACTATATTAACAATCTCTCCCCAAAGGAAGATCATGAAGATATTTTAATCATTCACATCCTAATATTGTCCAATTGCACACCCCGGGATGAACTATACTAATGTCGACACTGCATATCATGCACATGCTACGGCCACATGGCAAAGGCGGCGACAGTCAGCAGGACCCACTTCAGGCTTGGGCAGTCTCATTTTTCATAGTCATACCATCCAGACATTACGTCACGCTATACAGTATTTTCTAAAGCAACATTATTTTGTAATGCAGTTCCGGTACTTTGAAATCATGCCGATAAAATCTGTCTACACAAGAAAAAGCTGGTCACCAAAAAAACATTCACCTCTGCTGAATGGAAATATTTTGGATTCCACAGAGACACTATCAAATTCTTTGACGGACACTCTTGGTAGATAAACTATAACCAAATAGACGTTATTTTGGGTAAATGTTCAATTAGGGATGCTTCGGCAAGTGCCTAATTAGATTTGTTGTATTTAATGACCCTCTGCTGCTACCTCTACTGGAAAGGATGGCATTGCAGACATTGAAGGTAGCTGTTGGGCTACTTTGAGTTTCCAATTTAAAGAATTTCCACATGGTTGACATCGATAGTTTGTAGCTTCAAACCATGCGCCTCAGGCTTAGTGCAGAATGTGACAGAACCTGACAATGTGCGCAACTGACGCAAATTAAGCGGTCGCTGATTATTAAATAGATCAGGCTTTGGTAACAAATACCAGTCGGCCTAGTTTCTCAGTCCTTCCTTTCCTTATGAAATATTTTTTGTGTATTTAAATAAATAAATACTGTCCGGGCCTAGTTACCAAAAAAATACTGACAATAATGCGGTTTTCCAAATGAAAATACACCCTATGCACTGCAAATAATGAAATTCTCACAATTTTGTACACAATCTACTACTGATCAGTAAGCTGTGCGCTGATGGTTGTGTTTGCATGTAGCTACTGTGAGAGATGGAATGGTATGAAAAATTATATCACAATTATAGTGAGCAAAATTATCACTGTCAGCAGTATTATCGTGGGATTGATAAAATGTGCTGAAAAAGTTCACAAAAAAAGATTTAATCACAAATTGGCTGCACTTTGTTTGCATAAACATTGAAATAACATAGCCAATTGGTCATGCAAACATGGAAATCATATGAAAGGTGCACTAACATTAAAAGTCACAGCCTTATAGTATATTTTCACTGACACAAAAACCCATGTTGCATGCTGCACCTGCGTCTGGGACACTGATAGTAACTTTGGTTGATGCTGGGCAGTATTTAATGTGCGTTTTTCCAAAGCGCAGAAATCAAGGTTTTAAGGAATTAAAATTTGAGATGGGTATACTAACAGTGAGGTATTTTACGGCGGTTTACTGTGCAAACCGGTAACCGGTTTACTTCCTAACACAAACAATCTGACAAATGAAAGCACATGTGCAATACAGCAAATTCTGTGACAAACCTTGGTTTGTATTTCTCTGAACTTCAGTGATTCAGTGGTGGATTTTGAAATATGCGCAAACAAATTCAGAGGTATCCAATACGCATTATTTTATAACGTGCATACAGCACACCTACCGCAGCGGCTCAGGTGGTCCTGAGACCACCCATTCAGCATTCAGCACAGAGCGATGTGCTACGATAAAACGATTGTGTCTGACAGGTGTGTGTGGTTAGATCAATAGGAGGAAATGTGCTATAGAGGTACAGATTTTTCTTCCTTTTGTTCATTTAGTCTCGTATTGCCAAGGGGCATTTAAAAACTGATAAAGAATATGTAGTCGCGCCTGTATTGTGATCGCCACCAAGTGAATTGTTAAGAGACCGCCCCCCCTGATTTGCTGCTAGCCCACCCACGCCATGATTTCTGGCTCCATTATTGCAGCACACAATTCCATTGAATGTCAACGTAAGGCAGAAAGATCCTCCAGAATTTCCAGAAAATCAAATATTGAAAGAAAGATAAAATCACTTCCTCTGATAAAGAGCCTACAGAATCCTCGAGCAACTTAGAAGAAAAGTCATACGGTACGCCATCAAATGCTATCATCTCTCGGAGGCACTGAGTTTTAAGAGCATCCCAAAATGATGCGAATCTCTAGCAATCCTGAGCAGGGATGCCCAACTCCATTCCTGGAGGGCCAGAATCCAACGCAGTTGGATTTCCCTGCACAAACACATCTTAGTCAGCTAATTATGGGGTTTATAGGTGTTGGGCACCCCTGGTCTAGAGGATTAGCTTCATTCAGTATCAACCAGTTTAAGAGTCTTGGAAAGGTTCCCAAAATTTCTGGATGAAGGTGGTGAAAATTTCTTCATAAAAGATAGCAGTTTCTAGGTATGACCACACCATTATTTGTATTCACCTGATAACAACAAGTAAATGAAGCAGGGGACTAGAAAATGTAAGTATACATTAATCATGGTATGTTGTGGAGTGTTTCACAATGTGGAACCAATGACAAAACTGACAAATGTAAACAAGCACCAAGAACATCAATGGAGCACTTTCAGTAATCTCCTCTCTGGCTCCTCCTCCCCCTTTAGTGCTAAACAGCATTGTAACGTCAATGCACTGCCAACTTAATTGAATGACCGTGTGATCATTTGACATCTAAATAATCATATCTATTGATGGGACCATTTATCAGCTAGAATATTGCCCAAAACAATTCACAATGTCTCAGTTTTTCCTCCCCAAATAAGACTTTCTTAGAATTAATCAATAATAGCAATGATACTATTATTGTAATAAACCATCCAGCTGTTTGTAAATACAGACCCCCATGACCATCTTCAAAATGATCTGCCGGTTGTACCACAGTAACCTTTCCGTTGTTTCATAGCACAGGGGGCACCCTTCCTTTACACCTCACACTGACAAGTCTTGGCCACCCAATTCTCCTTCAGCAGATCTTGCCATTTTGGAGATGTTCGGCACTGTGCGTGTAGTCATGATGTTTTAGCTCATCAAATGTATGCAAATATAGGGCTCGGCTATATGGTAAAATATAATTGTGATTATTATCACAATATAAACAAAGTTATTTCTTTACTCCAAGGTTAAATTGCTGCATAAAATTCCCCCAGAGTTGCCCTTAAACTGGTTCAGAACATGAAAAAGGCAACAAACTGAAAGCACTGTGAAAGTGAAATCTAATTTTAATAAAAGAAGAAAAAAAAAAAATCAGACAAAAATAATTGTCATAGGTGTAACACGAAAATGTCGACAATATGATTTTTTTCTACTTTTACTTCTACTTTTTTCTACTTTTTTTAATCCTCTGAGGAAGTGCTTCTCTCTTCTATATTATTGCCAAAACAGTAGCACGGGGTGTGCTCCGCAAACTTAACCAACCTTGCTTTGGGTTTGTTGGACGTAGGTTGCCTGTTCTTAAAGGACAACAATATGATTGGCAGAAACTGCATTCATTCCAGTGATAGGCTGAACTGTGCTACCAAGCAATGTTTCTTATCTACAATTTATTGGAGTTTCTCATGTTCTTAATTGTCGAAATTTTGTATGGCGATACGTCAATTTATTGTTTATATCATTCAACCCGATGTATGTATGTATGTATGTATGTGTGTGTGTGTGTGTATAGATATATATATATATATATATATATATATATATCTATCTCGCTCATCCCTCAGTGGACAGATTATTAGGTATACCTGCTCATTAACACCAAACAGAGAATCATACAGCTGCAACAGCAACCAATCAGGACGCAAATAGGTACAAGAGGTTCAGTGACTGTTTAGCTATGCAGTACAATGGTGAGGAGGGGGTAATGCAAGATTCAAGTCATTTTGAATGTGGTGTGATGGTTGGTGCCAGGCATGATGGCACTAGCGTCTGAGAAACAGCCACCCTCCTGGGATGCTCACACATTACAGTATCTTGCATTAACAGGGAAGGCTACGATAAACAAAAAATGTATAGTCACTGGAAGTTCTGGGGGGCGAAAACACCTTGTTAATGAGTACGTTGTCAGAATGGCCAGACTGATGCTAACGGAAAGAGGTGAGCAAAAAGGCTTCTCTACACACACAGATCATCTACAGAGATTCTGAAGGCCCAAGTATTAGCTGGAGACAGTAAAACAGTCTCAAAAACAGGGTCCTGCCCGCTGCTAGCTAGGCCTACTCAAAGTGGCCACTATATGCATTGTATGTCCTGATAAATAAGGAATATAGAGTCGTGAGAACACAGAGCTCTAAAATCCAGCCACCAAGGGAGCACCCAAAAAAGTCCTAGACAGACAGGACAGTTAATCATTTATATAAATTATAATGAATGTTCACTGGCATTTAAGAGTAGTAGATCATCAAAAACACAGCCAAAGTGACAATACGCGCAATAAACGTCTGAACAAAAAACCACAAAATAGTGCAAGTATCTTTGTTTAATTTTGCTCCAGAAAGCAAGTTAATTCTTTAAGAATTTGGCAAAACAGGATGTGATAACATACCTGAGTCATTAGGAAACAAACAACAGTCTTTGCAAGGGCCACTTTCTATAAATAATAAGAAATTAAAAATATTTTCTTCAAAGTCAAGACAGTTATAGATGATCACTGGTCTGCTGCAAAAATCCAATGACAGACCAAATGAGCACATTTTCCAGCTAAACTGAATATACGGTGTTCCAATATCCATAGGAAACTGCATAATTCCTGTCTAAATCAATAAACATGAACCACGACACATATAAGGCTGCATATTTATGTGTTAGCATAACTCCATAGTTTGGAACATCTTACAAATGGCAAATGACTGCGCTAATGTGTTTTGATACAACAACAAAAAATCTGTTTCAATAACAAAAATCTGTTACAAATTTCCATCAGTATAATAAATGTTTTCTGATTCTTCAGTTAATGCCCGTGGAGCCATATTAAATATATTACCACAAAATTGTGGGTGTTGGATGGCATGAGGATCTACAGGTTAGGACTCTGGGCTCAGAACCGGAAGGTCACCAGTTCAGATCTCAAACAGCAGAGTGACGTTATTGTCGGGTGATTAATCTACTGCTTTGGATAACCGTATCTGCTAAATATGTAAAATGCATTTCTATCCAAAATCAGAACATCCCATAATATTAGTAACAGGTTTAGGTAACAGCAGGCTTAGAAGATAAGTCTTGATGATCAATCCGAGCATCCAAAACAGCCAGTCATCACTGACCCACCCGAAAAATTTAAAATCAGAGCGAGTACCAGATTTGAGTCCATTCCTCTAAGCTCGAGCTTCACCAATTTGTCATCTTAGACAAGCTAAATGCAAACCAAATAACAGTGACAAGCACATACAGCAGATCCACCCAGCCCTGACTATTTATATGAGAAAACAGACTCAGGCACACTGGCAGGGATATGGTTTATGCCAAAAGGGGGGTAATCCCCATCTTCAAAGACCACGCCACTAATAGGTTTTCCAAACACCATTTACACGATTACTGAACTGACAGACAAAACAATACATACATAAATCAGCTTTATAAACTGCCCGTTTTAATTTCAAAGCATAAAAAGATCCTGAAAGACCATAACACTTCGACGCTCGATCGAAGAGGTACTCAGTATCACTAGATAATGCGTCCAAATCCCCCAAATCACATTCAGACATTGAAAGATAATCATTCAATGACAGCCCCACAAAATGTCACTGCTAAGCATGACACTTCTCACACAAGACAGGCCGTGTCACCTAAAATCATGAGGAATACAAGGCAAAACTGTAAATAAATCTCTTACCTTCCGATTTCAGCTTTGTAAGGACAAATATTAAATAGTTGTTAAAATCAGGATACTGGTTTAATTGCTCAAGTTTCTAGAAAGGCAGTCAAGGAAAACAGTTTTAAATGATTGGATACATCTGACACCTTTTTAACACAAACAGCAGAGAAATCTATGGACAGAAACATGTCTCTCTTCCTATTACTGAGATGGCATGAAACAGCATATTTTGCATTTACCAGGGAATTTCTTCGTTAAACAACAGCAAATACAGGTAATTTTAAAAGCGACCACAGAGATGTTACACGCGCTGGCGATCATGTACATCAGCCAGATTAACAGGAATCCGGCCGAACGTCATATCTGAGCATATCTGAAAATGCACCGTTTCCATTTCCAAGAGGATTATTAGTAACTGCGCATTGCATTCTCCTTCTGCAGAAAGGAAATGCATGCAATCCGAAGCCGCTACTGCCGTGTTTTGGGCCAGACTGACTAGAGATTTTCGCATATTTAATGCATGTTATACATCGATTCTTGCTTCCCCTACGTGTTTCGACACGACAGTCGCCAGTAACCCCGCTATAAACAACCGCAATCTGCACCTTATTATAAAACCACGCTTAGACTCAAACGCAGCCAAAAAAATGTGGAAATAACAGATCATTATCACCGGGCCATCCTTTTTCCCCCCTGAATAGGAGGGTTAAACGGCATGAAATGTATATGTACTGCAATCCCGTGCTTTGCATTTTCTTTGTCTGGGAAGGGGGTAAAAAAATGCGTGCCGTCAGCCGCCGCACCGACGAGGGAGCCCCGGAACCCGCACCCGGCCGCATTTACGGGCACGTCCCACGATAAAGCCATTTAATTACCCACATCAATCTCGTTACTCGTTTATGTAGATATCACGCTCAGTTATGCACGATTAGCATGCGGCGGAGGACAGATTACAAGGCTACAAAAAGGCAATCGTAAAAGGCGCTGCTTAAAAAGGGCCATAAATCCTACGCGCAACATAGTATCGGGTGGCGCGGGAGATCAGAGGCACGCCGCGGCGTGGTGGCGCGCCGGCCCCCATTACCCTGGCCGCGGGGAACCGGCGGGGGCTGTTTGATTCTCCATTCCGCGTGTCAGCCGCGGATTACAGCCCCGGCTGCGCGCCGGCCGCCGGCCCCCCGCGTATTCCAACGCCCTTTGTAAGGATACTTGTTGGACGGATCGCTGGGTGGACGTGTCCGGAGACTGCGACTCCCGCAGGAGCTGTAGGATCTGCTGAAGTCCTTGCTCGTCGGGCTTCCACTCGTACTCCATCTTGGTTCGCTGCAATGAGACCAGGCGGAGAATGAAATTCGGAACGAGATAACCGGCAGCACTCAATCTTTTTTCTTAAGAAGAATATATACATGAAACAACGGCGATGAGGCCGTAGATTTGTATATATATATATTTTTGCAATGATTTCTGAACTGGAAACGCACCGCTTCTGGCTTTTATTCGAATGCTATGGTGTGAGAGGCAGAGACATGGGCCGCGGCTACGCAGGAGCGCTCCGTTTGGCAGCACGCTCGGCTCCCGGAGACATGGCGCATTTAGCGAGCGGCCTGCGAACCCCCGCGCCTGCCGCGCGGTCCTAGCGCCCGTCCACCACACGGCGCTGCCTGACCTACAGCAGCCGCATGCGCACTTCGGTGTCTGCCGTCGGCTATCATTTAGTCACTGTTGTAATTATTACTGTGATTAATATTGGACATAAATGTAGCTTGACATGCTCTGCCTGTCTGTTTTCATCCACCTGAAACAACGTTAATGTTATTTCAGCGGGTTTTATTTCCGGATTGAGAAACTCTTATAACACAAAGACACGTATAGATTATAAGCAATATTATTTCTTTTACGTCGTTGGATGAAAAATACTTTAATTTCACCGAGGTCTGATTTGTTTTGCTTCTGAAGAGACACTAGGTTTGTCCACTGGCATATTGATAATTTCTGAATATAAAACTATAGGATTATGCTACCTTTGTGTGTAAAATAATGACATCGATTTGACTACAGCTACCACTATCAATATATTATGATATTAGGGCAAATATTATATTGTTTATCTAAGGCCATGTAATCAGACACATATTACCTTTGAATTATTTGAATTATTTTGTTCACTAAGAAGGATGTCTTCCTGTTGTTGTCTGTTAGAAAACGTTATAAGATTCCTGGTCATGCAAATAAAACGGATTTAAACATAAAGTACGCAAGTGATTAAAAATAAAATAAGTCAATTACAATGCATTAACAGGAGAGAGAAAATGCAATGCACATATGCATGTAATTTAAATGTCCCATTTACATGTGATACTTTTGACTTTACCATTTGTGTTTTTCAAATATGATTGTTTTTTCTTTAAGTTCTAATTGTGTCAGCAGCCGTAGCACCTGCAGTTTAGCCTCTGCCATTCATCTGAAGCTAAGCAGGTTTGGTCCTGGCCAGTACTTGGGTGGGAGAGGTGTTGGTGTTGGCCTCTTAATCGTCCTCTATATCTATCTGGTGAATTCTCTCCTGCCCCTTCACCAGCTTAGCTACCGTGTGGTGAGCGTGCTGTTGCAGAATGGCTGCCGTCACATCATACAAGTGGGGGCCACACAGTGGGGGTGTTTCAAGGGGCTCCCCACTGGTTCTGTAAAGCAAGTTGGGTGTCTTGAAAAGTGCTATATAAATGTAACATTTATTCGTTCAAGAATGACATTCTTTAATTTGTGGTAGCACCTTTAAAAATGTAACTATTTAGACAAAATGGGTAGTGAATTCAGTATACATGCCAATATCAATGTCATTTAACAATGTCATATTTTGTTAAACAATATTTGTTCTCTGTCTTTCACCTGTTGAGTTAAGTTGTCTGTTTACTTTCCTGTTTATTACAATAAATCTAATTTTGCCTTGTCTGGCTTCAGTGATGTGTTCTGTACTCCGTATTCCAGAGTTGCCATGGTGACGTTAAAGCAGGTCTGCCTGCCCTTTCCTTAGGCTTCTACCAATAAACACACATTAGGTTCAAGTGCATCACTTTCAGAGCTCTCCCTTGACTTTTCTCTAATAATTGTAGGCCTATATGCTTTTGGCAGTGACTAAAAAAGCATTGTTAGTCAGCGGTGTTTAGCATGTCATTTAATAGATGCAGTTTCAAATTGTACTTGTCAGGCTTTTGAAATACCATTTGCTGTTTTTGAATTTTATGTACAGGGGGTAATTAGAGAACAAAAGTTGTTTTATTAGTTTTTAAAATGTGACTTAGATGAGGTGTTTGGGTTTGGAATACTGTATTTTTTGGATAAGCCAGGAACAAGTGAGCATTAGAATATGGGTGTAGGTAGTTCATGGGAGTGGGATGGAGGGATGATATGTTTTCTGGGGCCCAAAATCTTTAACGGTGCCTCTGTTTATGGGACATGTAATGTAATAATAATGTAATTATGTAATAATGTGATGAAATATATTATCAACATTGGAAATGTCAATGGCAGATTATTCTTATATCAGTTAGGCAAATTAGCTATGGTGATCATTTCATACGAAATAAGGTCTTACATTAAACTGCACACCCCTTGAGGTGTGCTATTCATAAAACCAAACTGCTTCACTCTCCATGATGTAATTGTCAGGTGAACTGGAAAAGAGAATTTATGTGTTACCAGGAGCTGTAAGTGCACTAAGCCACATGGAAATGCCTCTATAATGATGTTATTGTAATGAGAAAAACTGTTTCAATTTTCTAAAGCCCTAAGAGGCTGAAACAGAAAATCTAGCACCCCTCAACCCTTCCCAGGATAAGTAATTTGATTGATGGATGGATGGATGGATGGATGGATGGATGGATGGAGGAATAGCAATACCTATGAATTGGTATCTATCATTGCCGAATCAATGAAGGTCTGGCCTGAATAAAAATAGATTCCCACTATACCCGTCCAACTCTAGCCAGTGCATTGTTTGTTACTGGTGATCCCTTCTACCAGCAATAAAAGCCCATTATATATAGCAAAAGGGGCAGTACAATAGCCCCATACCTCAAGGGGTGTGGGTTTGTCTCTAACCTAGGCTCGGTGTATCCAAGAGGATTTAAGCTTCCTACAATGTAACGACTAAAAATATATATATATATAATAATATATATTATTATATACATTATACATTATATATTATATTATTATATATATTATATTATATATATAATCCATCATTAATAACTTAATGAGGCTTGTTGATATCAGTGGCAATTTAAAGATGATATATAAAATCAGATTACGCCCTCGAATTTCATAAGCTTTATCAATGATTGCATAATCATACGCGTGGCAGAGTTGCTAAAAAACCAGAATGTCAGTCAAAGAATGTGTTATCTGAGGGATGGGATGGTAATAGCGACAAACGGGAAGAGGTTTCCCAGGCAACTTGGGTGATTGCTATGATCCCCCCAGCTTCTCATTTTCTGATAGTGAGCAGGGATTAGCCTCGGCCGTGTTTTCATCAAGGCGAAACAACAGGACTCCGTAGTCATCCTAAAGAGAGGGGATGAGACATTGTAAATAGCACATACACACACATATAAACTGTATGTGTGTATACACACATATATATACCGTATGTGTGCATACACACATAGCATATACACATATATGCACACATAGCATACACACATAGCATACACACACATATATATACTGTATGTGTGCATACACACATATATATACCGTATGTGTGCATACACACATGGCATATACACATATATGCACACATAGCATACACACATAACATACACACGCATATATATACTGTATGTGTGCATACACACATATATATACCGTATGTGTGCATACACACATAGCATATACACATATATGCACACATAGCATACACACAT
>JAODKM010000108.1:9416675-9429795 GCA_026780845.1 Petrocephalus sullivani | reverse complement strand
CAAAATGCAAAAACATTAAGTGACACAATTATCTTTAGTCCCCCGTGAATCACATTTTCACTAAATGTAAATACTTACCCCCCCCCCCCCCCAAGCCTTCGATTCCCCCACACATGCTTGAACACATTATTTTGCTTTTGTATAGTGAAACTACAATATTCTGTGCCACTACACTCCAGCTCCCTCTACTGGTCACTGCTGTGTAACAGCGCACAAAACGCAAGCTGTTGGAATTGTCTTGGAAAACAGTCTCATAAAGGTATAGATGTATAAATGAGATTTCCCTTTCAGGACTAGGAGCTCTGACCCTACACCCAAATGAAGCAGCATTTCAGAAGCTCTCACCTTGTCCTTTATGGTGTGCTCTGCCATCTCCTCCATACTCAGCTCATAGCAAAGCCTCATGAACAGGGGGCCGAACTTGAACTCTGTGAAATTTGCATTTCTGTTCTCTTGATGATACCTTAACATATTAACATCACATTAATACCATCATGTATACAGTTATACACACAAAATAGTACAAGCAAAGGCATAGGACTTGTTTTTCAAACAGCTCTCTGTATAACTACCATTGCCATTAGTTGTTCTTTTACATATCTGGCTGGTGCTTATTACAAGTGACTACACTTATCTATACTAGTTCATTTTCTTATGGCTAAATTACAACTTATTACAGCATAGCCCCTCTGGGACTCGACCCTCAAGATACCTCAAGAAGTCCATGACCTTAACCTACTATGCTATATAGTACACCAAAAACAAAAATAATTTATTGCATAAACTTTCATTCAATTATTTTGACCTTTGTGCTTTTGTGTCATGATTCCTTGCATTTTCACCACTGACGCAGAACAGAATAGTCCTATTTCAACATAACAATCTACAAATGGCAAATGGTATCTTAATAAGATCTTTTAAGTGCTTATTAGAGGTTGCTTTCCCAATTACTGTGACATTAATAACAGAGAGGACAAAAAGACTTAAGTTGTTGCCAACTGCATAAATTAATACATTTTCAAAATAGTAAACTTTCAAATTACACAAAAAAAAACAAGAAAAAAAATTATAAAAAAGAAAAAACACGACCGTACTGATGGATGCCGGCTTTGGCGATGATCATGTCTTCAGGCGTCTGGCACAAGTGTAGCAGGACTTTCAGTTCGTCTCTTAGGATGAGTTCATTTCTTTGTAGCTTTTGTCGAAACATTTGCAGATATTCTACTGAAAAGCCAAGTGGGTGCAGGTGAGGGAAAAAAAACAGACGTGTGTGTGTGTGTGTGTGTGTGTGTGTGTACTAAGCTGGAGGCAGATCTGTTTCAAAACTGCAACCTTCGGAAACATTGAAAGTTACGTAAACACATTATTTACATGTATGCATTTTATGACGCTAACAATATTGAATATCCTGAACTGGCTGATTAGTGACGTGGCGACAGGTTACAGTGAGAAAGTCGCTCGGCTAATGCTTATACACTTGGAGGAACTACAGAGAAATTTCTAGCTGCTAGCAGTGTTATAACAAAACGTGACGGCAAAGCTACACCTATAACATAAGATAGGAAAACGCTTATGGGTTGGGCATGTATGGCTGCCACAGGTACTGGCACACTGAGCTTGGCTAATGAGGTGCACTGAAATGAGGGGGACTATGTATGTAAAGTAACTTTATATTAAAGTCTGGAATGTGCACGTTAATCACGTCTGAATTGTTTGATTAGCTATTTTAAACTGAGGAGCAGAGGGATAAATCAAGGCAGAATGTGTCTTTATCCCGGACATTATGGAGGGTGCTGTGTGTACAGGTTTTGCTATACCTGTTTGGACCAAAAGACCTCACAAGTATGGGAAGCCAGAAAAACATGTGGTTAGTGAGGACTGGAGGCTACTCCACTACTCCAACCTTCATGTTATAAAAATCTGTGAATGCAATCAAAAACATAAAAATCCCTTGTAAAAGAAATTTAAAAAGTCTTGTATTTGATATGGTTACTTAGGGTTAAGGTTAGGGCTGCCCACAAGGACAGGAATACAAACGTGTGCGAAAGAGGGCCAGCGGCATTGGGATGCTGCTCTGTACCTTTGTCTCCATGTTTTAAAGCCATTTCTTGTTTTCTTTTTTGGAAATCTTGCAGCTTAATGACATCTTCTGAAAGAAGAGATCTCTTGGCTGAAATTTAAATAGCATTTTAAATATCATTAAATTAAAAAAAATCTGCAAACATTGTAATATGTAACGTAAGAACTTGCAACACCACCGATGCCAAATTAAATTCCGACTAACTAAAACCATATATGACAGCACACGCGCGCTGCCCAGAACTGGAAAGCTTGCAGCATATAAACCAATTGCTAAGGGAGCAGGCCATTAACTGCATTAAACGCGAGGTAAAGTAAGGGCATGCTTTATAATAGTTTAGCAATTGTACAGTACAACTAGCAACTCCTGGATTAATTAGATCACTGTACTTCGCTATATATTTCAGCTACTGAAGCTATTTGGAAGACGGCACAGAAACAACATATAGATCACTGACCTCCTAATCTGCACCTCCAGCAGTCTGACTGTTTGATAGTGCATTCTACGGCTTTTAACTTTGCACCACGCAGAAACATTCTGGTACTGCTTCTCATTGAGCTAAACGCCATAACATATCTAGACTGTACTAAGTCACGAGGAATTTGTAAAAATTGTAAATGTATATAGCAATATTTTAAAATACTAAAACTTTTAAATGTATGTTCCACCATATGATTAAGTTCAATAATCCAAATAAATACTAGATAGAATGGTGTAACATTAGCAACCTAAATATGAAGTTATTTACGGTCGCATGTATCCCCCTACATCATATACATGTGGTGTATTCCAAAATGGCCTCCTCCATGTCTTGGGTTGTACATTACTAAACGCGCAGACGGAATGGTGTTCGGTAGTGATTGCAAGGTTAAGTTTTTAAATGCTCCGTTTTAACATTTATTGAATATTTAAAAATTTACCATCAAATAAGAGGGATAGAACAGAAAATGAGACAATAATTTTGGAAAAAGATTTTTCTAACAATTACATTAGAGTGACACCTGGTGGCCAAATGTGCTCAACGCAGTGTCATTGATAAACCTGTAAAAATGGATGTGGCAATTTAAAATAAATATAAAATAAACATTGAGTTGGTATAATCATGGTGTTATTTTATTGCTTGTTACTGAGAATATAGGCCTACAGCTTTTACTATGATTTGTAGTGAAGTAAAGTGAGCTTGAGGAATGATCAAGCATTTTTATTAGGAAGGGCAATCTGTGTCTTTCGCCTGCTTCTCAAAACCTCTGCTGCTTCGTAAAATACTCATAAGGCACTGAGGTTTCTGGAAAAGACAGATATGTTTTTGCTAACTGGAACAGATATGATAGTAGTGCAGAGTGTCTAGCTCAGTATTTAAGTGGGCCATCTCCACTAGACAGATATGGGGCTGAGTGACACAATTAAAGAACTGTAGCCCCAGCAGAGATACTCTGACCCAGGATTGCTCCAGCCAGTCTGCTATCATTATCTGCAGCAGTGTGAGATGCTGTAGCTGCTGAGGCTGATAGCTGACAGGGACTGGCTTGTGGAAAGCGGAGCGCATGACGGCACGGCACTCGGATGTCAAAGACTTCCCTGCTTTACATGCAATAAGTTATTACTTTGAATATGGCATCCCCTCAGATTCTTTTGAAGTTTATTACATTACCGTAATTAAGCTGGCTTTCTTCTTTTTGTAATTATATTTTATAATTATATATATATACACACATTTTGTAATTATATATATATATATATATATATACACACACACACACATAGATTTATGTTGGAGCATCCTGACTAGATTTTTGAGGCAGAACATCCCCTTTTGGCTGACAGTTCAACTGGCTTGATTTTAGAAAGCAGGAACCGGAAGGTACTTGGCCTGTTTTATGATGGCCACTATTACAGGTAGTTATAGGGGCCCAGCACTTAATAGGTGTCCTCGAATAAGTACAATTATACATAAAATTGGGCAGGGGGCCCAAGATGACATTTTGTTGGGGGACTCCGTATATCAGGGTATGGCCCTGTATGGCATATTTGTAAAAGTTGTTGACATATTGTGAGCATGCTCAGTGACAGTATATGTGATCTCGCCACCTATTCCTCATATGCGTAGAAACACACTCTTAGCCCCCCTGGTGTGCTCAGCTGTGTGCATCTCAAGGAGTTTAATGCCTACTGGAGAGCTGCTCCTCAATAATATGGCAGATCATTGCTCGGTAGGCATGGCAGCTTACAAAGGCCCACATGCCTGATGTTAGACTTGCTTTCACAGCCTCTGCCATCCTTGCTCTCTTGATACTATGAACCCAGCACCACCTCGATGGCATTTATGGATGCAAGAAAGTAATTGGGGTCAAGATCCGGAACAGCTTTTCTGAAACCCTCATCTTGCTCAATAGTAATTGGTTGTCAGTCCTTTACTATTACTGTAGGTCAACAAGAGCCTCATCCAGACCCTTTAGCCTTCCTGTCAGGAAGCAACAATACATTTTAATATACATTAAATAGTAATTAAATATGCATCAAATGTACTATATGGTATATCAAAGATAAATGTCACGACTTGTCTTTTCTATCCCCAATATGGCCAGCAGGGGCCGCTTCTAGCACTCCGGCACCCTCTTCCCAGCTGCGTTCTGGTCGTTTTACCCAACCCTAATGTGGTAACCGTCAACACGTGAATCGTGTCAGTTCCTCATTAGTCTTGTACCAGGCTCGGCCCTAGCTCTCGGTAACAGGGTGGGCCAGGAAGATTTTTTTTCGGGGAGGGGATTACATATAAAAAAATACACTTCCTCCTCTTGGCTGGGTGGGCCAGCCTTGTGATTGGCCGGGCCCGTCTTGTACATGCGTGCTTCCCAGTAGTGGTGTGCGATACTGCTAAATTTGGTATCGATCCGATACCAAGAAAACTGCACGATACTTTTTACTTACAGGGGCAGCTTATGTACTATGTAGGAGACAGCAATGCATCATCAATATGCTAAATCTGATTTAATTTTCATAGCCACCAAATGATTTTGTGGTTTCTGCACTCCACATTTACACTAATTAGTTCATCGTGTGCCTGTTTTAGGTTTTTTTAAGTTTTTAGTAAGATGAAAAATGTTTTTTACTGTTGTAGTGAACAAAATTTAGAAACGTGAAATCTGCATAAATTATTGTAGAGCAAATGTTTTAAAACTTTTCAAATTACTTATTTAGAAACAACAATAAGAAAAAAATCTCCCTTTGATTCTGTTTTTATAAACAGTGCACACAAACAGTGTAAACAAAGTGCACACTTATTTGTGAAAATTAAAGTAAATAAAGTGCAAATAACTAAATAAAAGCACAAACTACTCTTGGCTCTAAAATTCTCTTTTTCTCGGCCATGTTGCCACGCTACTGTAACTCAGCCTGTCTGCTCGCGCTCACGCCGCCGAGTCACGTGACACAGCAGAGAAAGGGGGAGCAGAAGCAAAGTGGGCTGCAAGATGCGGACGGAGCAGTGTTTGTTCGTAAAGATTTCGCCTTTTGGGAGTGTAGAGGAGAGAAATTGGAACAGTATCGATCCCGTACCAATACCAACGTTGGTATCGATACTATAGAGAATGGGCAACGTGTTGCATTCTGGGATACGGTCACCATTTATTGGGACAAACACAGGGCAACAGCGAAATCAGCAGAGCAAAGACGCGCTATTCAGAGCATTAACGGGCTTGATTTGTACGAAAACGCAGATTTCGGAGATCACATTTTACGACATGAATAACAGTTTTCATTGAGTAAAGTGATCTAGCTGAGGTTAATGGTAAATATCAAACATATCTACTGACTATTGTATGTAGGTGAGAAAGAGTCAACATCTGTCAAGTAGTTTGACACAAAACATTACTTTTTATCATCTAAAGATCAAACAGTACAGAATAGTTAATGCGGCATTGCAGTTTATATCAGGTTCACTTGGTTTATGTCGTGGTTCTGGTTTTATAACAACACTGGGGCACATAGTCAAGGCACAGCATACAGGCACAATCTTGTCAAGGGAAATCATGTCCTCACCGTCACATGGAAGCACCATGCTCACTGCTATTGTCCATTTTAGTGTTGTGCACTTGGTGCGTACTCATCCAGTCCACGGGAGAGCTTGCAGTCTCTGTCCTCAGGTGGTGTTACAGGTAGAGACCACCATGTGAGAGCTTGCAGTCTCTGTCCTCAGGTGGTGTTGCAGGTGCAGGGCTCCTTGTGAGAGCTTGCAGTCTCTGTCCTCAGGTGGTGTTGCAGGTGCAGGGATCCTTGTGAGAGCTTGCAGTCTCTGGCCTCAGGTGGTGTTGCAGGTGCAGGGCACCATGGGAGAGCTTGCAGTCTCTGTCCTCATGGGAGAGCTTGCAGTCTCTGTCCTCAGATGGTGTTGCAGGTGCAGGGCTCCATGGGAGAGCTTGCAGTCTCTGTCCTCAGGTGGTGTTGCAGGTGTAGGGCTCCATCTGTCCTCAGGTTAAACCACTCAGTGTACGCTGCCTTGACTTCTGTGTGCCCGAGGTGTAACGGCGGTACCCAGTCAGGATGACACTCTAGCATTTCATAAGCTGCTTTGCCTGGAAAAACAAAAACAACGTACAGAATATCTCACATTAGTTATGTGGATATGCAGCCAGCTGGCTGTATTAAGTTACCAGTGCAGCAACAACCTAGCAGCCCTATGCTATGTATGCGCAACTTGCAGTAATCACATGACAGTGACATGCATTTCGATTATTATTATTAACTCATCTGTGTAAAAATTCTCAAAAACTGAAAAATCGCACTCTATTGGCGATACGCTTTCTGTGCCAGCCGTGAGAATGGTTGTGGCAATCAATAACACAGCAAGCTTTTATCATTCTACTATGATTGTCAGTACGGTAACATAATATAAGATAACAGTAAAATGTTTACCTCCAGTACTGTTGGCAACTTGTGTAGCTCCTTTGTTTCCAAATCCCACAATTCCCTGTGTTACCTACGTCACGATCCCGAGCTCTATCGATATTTAGATTGATCCGCCCACCCCTACTTCCCAGTCCGGTGTTCCCCAGATCTGTTATTGTTCCCTTTTGGTCCCCTAATTCCCCACCTGTCCTATTCCATACCAGTTATATATACTTATACCAATAAAGTCCCCGCTTGTGGCTGCCTTCTGGGGTTCTTTCTGCGTTCCCTCGTCTTTGAAACATGACAGTAGGTATGCTATTGGGCCAGAGTGTGTTGTGCTAGCAATCAAGGAGTCTGGATGTTTTGCCTGGGCCCTGGGGGTGTCACCACAGTGTCGTTGTATTATCACAATATGAGAGCTGTTGCTGGCAAAGCAAGCATTTTACTTGCTTTCCCACAACAACTTCAAAGTGACCCCATTCACCTCAACACAATACAGGACAAAAGGGGCGGGACCCAAGAGCACAACTCATTCTACAAATCCAAAGTGCTTCTTCAGAATCAAGGCCGTTGCTCAGACAGGGGTTAAAACGGGAGCTAACGGCATACTTTGCATGGAAAAAGTGGAACTTGAGCCGCTACACACAAAAAGACGGGTAATGACATGGCTTAGTGCAAGACATTGGAGAGCGTGAGGCAGGACTTGGCACAGAGTTGAGGGTCACACAGGCTTCATATAACTCTGATGTGTGGCAGGTTATGGTTGGTTGAGCTTGTGGAGCTCACCATGTGCTGCTGTGTAGACAGTATAGCAGCCACAACAACTTTTAAAAAAGGAGATATTGTGGATAAACAACGTAAAAAGATATCGGTGGTGTGACGGTACTTTTTCCAAGTCTGACATGCAGCATACTGGTGCTGTGTACTGTAAACGCTGCAAAACTAAACTGGAAATACTGGTATTAAAGCATTGCCATCCAGGAAAACATGCAGAATGCAAGCGCTTACAGTATAGGCATAAACACCAGCAACTAGGGTTTCCACTTTCAGTCTGAAGAAATATGGGACAAATCACATTTCACATTTTATCAGCATTTTACTTCTTAGTATGGGACAGGGTGACAGCTCTACCAACAGTGTCACAGCTGATCTCTGGAATGAGATCAAACCTAGCAACAAACCATACTTTCAACGTTTTCTAATATTACACCCTATGACAAAAAGTGGATTATTTATTAACATTAGATTTTATTTTGCAGTCCTTTCATTTTGTCGACTTTTTTTTTAATTATTTGAATCTGTTTAAGGTGGGGGCGGAGGAGGGCTCGGTAAGTCGTTGTGAACTGACAGTGATCATCTGATATTAAAAGGGGCCGTCTGTAATATTTCGCAATTGGGGGAGTCCTTCTTGGTAAATATGGGCCACCTCACCCACCTGCCTCCTCCGCTACTGGTATAAGACCAATTCGAAGCAAAAGTTGAGCCTAGACAAAGTAAATAAATCATTACCTGAATTATATGGTAATAATTCTATTCTCCAGACTTCACAAACTGCATTAAAGTGAATTGTGTGCACATTTGAAGGATTTTGTGAGCTTGATTTAGTATTCTGTGAGCTTTAAATGAAAGCACAATTTACTGTAGTGTCCATGCTTATCCTATGGCTTAACACTATAGAGCACTGGGCTGACGGCAGACCTACTGACAGCAGCAACCACTGACAGCAGACCTCAGGGGGGGCAAATCCCAGGAAGTGCACTTAAAGTTCACCTCCTTCCTCTACTGTCAACCTTCTTGGATAAAAGTGTCAATGAAATATAAATGAACTACATGTACACTGTCTGCACACTGTCATGGTTCAAAAGGGAACTACATATATGTATTATATATTACACACTCTATATAGACAAAGGTATTGGGACACATGGCCTACTACAGGAAACTGCGGGTATTTTCATGACACTCCATTTGAAACCCAATGGCATCAATGGCGATGCCCCCCTTTCCAGCTATAATAGTTGCTACTCTTCTTTCCACATGTTTGAGGAGTGTGTCCATTGGAATTCTTCCCCGTTCATCCAGAAGAGCATATAGGATAAGATAACCTTTATTAATCCCACAGTTGTGACATTTTTCAGTTGGGAAATTAATATAAATTAATTTATATACATATTTGGTACGCATATATGTACAGAAATTGACATCCACAGATGCCTTAAAGCACCATAAATTGAGAGATCTAGTTGAATGCTTTGTCGCAGCATAATGGAAGGCAACATTCAAACGTGGCACGGCCCCTGTATGAAAGATCTTTGCATGAGTGCATGTGTGTGCTTGCATGAGTGTATCTGCTTGTGGTCGACTACATGATATTGTTCACTGTGGAGTCTGACAGCAGCCGGAAGGAAAGACTTGTGGTTTCTCACCTTCACAACGCAGGTGCAGCAGCCTGTCACTGAAGGAGTTGCTCAGTGCTGTCAGAGTATCATGCATGGGGTGGGAGATGTTATGCAGCAGGGACAGCCACCTGCCGCTCACTGCCTCCACTGGGTCCAGGGAGCATCCTAGAACTGAACTGACCCTCCAGATAAACCTATTCAGCTTCTTCCTTTCCCAGGCGGAGATGCTGCTGCCCCAGCAGACCACACCATAAACGATGGCTGATGCCACAAGAGTCATAGAAGGTCTTCAGCAGCGCCCCTGCACTCCAAAAAGTCTCTGCAGAAGATATAGTCTGATCTGCCCTTTCCTGTAAAGGGCATTTGTGTTGTGAGATCAGTCCAGTTTATTATTCAGGTGAACACCAAGGTACTTACAGGACTCTACTATCTCAATGTCCATTTCCTGGATGTTCACTGGTTTATGTGGTGGATTTTGATGCCTGTGGAAATCTATTGTCACGCTCAGCCCCGCCCTGCGTGTCTTTTCCTCTGTGGTTCCCTCAGGCGTGGCTTAATTGCCCACACCTGAGTCCTCTTTAGCTTTGCCTTACGTTTCTATCCCCTTGTAAGCCCAGCACACCTGCCTTGTGTTTGTTCCCTGATGTCCTGCCATTTATTAGTTAGTCTGAGTCCTGTTACCCCTGTCGGTTGTTGTCTATGCTAGCTGTCGTTCTCAGCTCCCATGTTTCCCCTATCCCAACAATAAACACCCCTTGGTGGGGTGTGACCTTCGCAGCCTGCCTAATGGGTCGCTCCTCCTCCCGCCACCGACACCACATCTACCACCAGCTCCTTGGTTTTTCCAGTGTTGATCTGGAGGTGGTTCAGTTGGCACCAGTTCTGGGTCAGTTCCCTGTACTTCCTGTCTTCCCCCATCTGTGATGAGGCCAACTATTGCCAAGTCATCAGAGAAGTTTTGCAGATAGCAGTTGTTGGAGTTTTAAGAAATGGAACCTGAACTGTTCCTTGTGGGGTTCCTGTACTACAGATAACAGACACACAGTCCCTGATCCTCATGTATTGTGGTCGGTTGGGGAGATGGTCCAGGATCCATGTGGTGAGATGGTGGTCCACTCCTGTGTGATCCATCTTATCCCTTAGGACTGCGGGTAGGATAGTTTTAAAAGCACTGGCGAAATTAAAGGACATGATTCTCACATGCCTAAATTCAGTGATTCAATGTGTGTCCCAATATCTTTGTTCTTATAGTGATTACATATATAATACATATGAATAACATTTGAAAACATGGACATCAAAACATAAAGAGTCGAATACAAATAACCTGGGTGGAAAGATTAAGGAACGATTCTGCAAATTGCCATAATGAAATGTGCAATTAATGAAAAAAATATACTTTCAAACCTACATATCACAACAACATTCAAGTGAAGAATTTTAATTAATCAACTTTTAAATTTCCAGGTGATCCATCCGGTATTTCTAGAATTTGTATAAGTTGGTGAATGAGGGACTAGTACAGTTGGAGCAAATGATAGGACTGTCGGGGAATGCGATGCTGTCATTTCCGACAGCACCATATTTAGTTATAGATTTTCACTGATATTTATAATATTTAGCAATATCCCCCAAACCTAGTAGCACCCAGTCACTAACCAGGAATATGTGAAATAATTCTGTACATTTTATTTGTGTGTTCTGGTCCCACAATATCAGCTTGTACTTAATTTTTTTCTATAGGCAGCGTAGAGCAGTTTAAACCTTTAAAAGCCGTTTATAACTGGCGGTATTAAGGGATTACCTTTTATCATTTATCATTTATTGGAATATTTAGAGGTTACATTTATGCATGTATTTACTCATTTATTGGAATATTTAGAGGGTTTGTATATGTATATACCCATTTGTTGCAACTGAGGTTTCTATGCGTGTGTAGGCCCATTTGTGGAAATTGAGGTTTTTATACCTATTTGTTGCAATTGTTGCCATAGGGGTTTGTTGTCATTTCTTGCAATAGAAGTTTTGATTGGGACCAAGCGTGTCTGTCTGATTCCTTCCAAGGCTGATATTCCTTCTCAGCATACTAAAACATTTAGAAACTGCGTTTTGAGTTTGACATCACTAAATTGTGACTGTAGGCTAACATCAGCTTGGTATACCTAGCTGACTGTTACTATCGATATATTGTAATTGTCTTATTCTTTAGGGGTGATGCATCTGGTCAGGTGAGCTGGGATTTCTGTGGGGTCTGGGGGCGCAGTGTCCTTGATAGCAGAAACACACATTCTTGCAGTATTGTTTGACAGTCCACTGAGCGGCTTCCACTGTGACAGAAAGGGAATAAATTAGGGAAGACTACCAAAACTGAAATGACAAACAAACAGGAAAAATTAAAGACCAAACTAATAACAATAAGGTAATAAATGCAAATAGAAGATTAAAGAACAGGGCAGAATCAATCACTTAAATACAAGCAGACAACCAGCCCAAAGAGGGGGCAGGTGTGACACATAAAACAATTAACAGATTAGATAGATAGATAGATAGATGGATGGATGGAGGGCCAAAAGGGGCGGTGACATCTGTTACCCCCAGAAGAGGGTTTGAATTTGAATTTGAAATGTATGTAATTTTAGGTGGTTTGGGACATTATGTTATTAAAGCATACAGTAGGAAGAAAGGTTTCCTTCTTTGTAAACACTTTGCCATACTTCTATAAGTCTGGAGTAAGTATGTCTCCCAGATGTTACGTTCATCAAAGCGCAGCACCACAGATTAAGCTTAAGGCTGATTAAGAGAAATACTCACAGTACCTATCACACTCAGAACCGGGCCCGGCTTCACGGGGGGGCCAGGGTGGCCCAGCGTGGTCCACCCAATCACAAGGCTGGCCCAATCAGCCTCAATATACTGTAGTTTTTTTTTTTTATATGTATTTGCCCCCCCCCGCCAAAAAAAAATCTTCCTGGCCCACGCTGGAGCCAGGCCTGCTCAGAACATCCATCCATCCATCCATAATTCTGTACATTTTAATAGTTGCGTATTTCACCAAAAGTTAAGCCATAAAACATATTTACTAACTTTCCCCTCCTTGCCCAGCATCAATAAATTCACTTTAGACCGTAATCTTAAACCAGTCACTTTTATTTCTATATACGTTAGATATTGTTTAATATGTTTTATATTCTAAAAGTAAGCTCAATAATTTACACATTCAAAATAGTTTCAAAATTGATTTTGTGGTTAATATTAAGTACACAATTTTGTGGATCAGCTTGAAATCTTATTGTTCATAGTGTTAAAGTAAAGTCCTTTTTTGAATCACATTTTCCCTTTAAGCAATGGCAAAATGGTAAAACAATACTTGATGTAAATTTTGTGCTCGCATACAAAGGACTTAAAGCAGAAGTCTGTCTATATGTGTGGGAGTGTGATCCCTGTGGCACTGGGCTCTCACACTGTGACACTGTCGAAGGCAGTTCAGGCTACACCAGCTGCTGCTCTGTTAGAGATGACAGTGTGCATTACTCGCAGCACCTGCAGCATACTGAGTGGGTGGATATCCAGTTGTTGCCTCTTGAGTCACCTCCCAAACTGCAAAGCCTACCGAGGGGGACCTGTCAGTGGGGTTGTCAGACCCCCCCCCCCCCCCCCCCCACCCCCCCCCGGCGTTGACGTCGGGGGCACGCGGCGCCCCCGCGGCGCCTTCGTGACGTGGCGTGGCCGTCCGCTCCGCCCCGCGATCACCAGT
>JAODKM010000108.1:9395936-9414069 GCA_026780845.1 Petrocephalus sullivani | reverse complement strand
GACAATATCAAAAATAAAATAGCTCTGAAATATCAATACAATTTCTGTGATACAAGTTTTGTGTTTACCAAAGAGTAGCAAAGCTCTAAAAATAGTATCCTGCTGTTCATGCATGAGCTCTGTTCAGTTCAATCTATATTATCCTGTTTGAAATTTGGTTTGAAGAAAAACTGTACTTTTTTTAATCTTCTATATACCAACACAGTGCAGGTTGTGAGCAAAAGAAGAAAAGTAATGTATTTTGTATGCCTAGAACTTTTTGTTTTTTAAACTTATCAAAAGGCATTTTTTATCCCTGAAGGCAAATAATTTTTTACTTTTTATTTTGTACTTTTCAAAATCTGTACTTTTTTACTTTTACTTAAGTAAAGGATTTCAATCTGTACTTTTACTTTTAGCAGAGTCTTTTTTCACACGAGTATCTGTACTTCTACTTAAGTAGAGAATGTGAGTACTTTTGACACCTCTGCTGGGGTGCTGCTGGAGATTTTGGGCCTCATGAAAGCATAACACAATGGACCCCCAAGCCAGACCAATCCAATTATTTTCCAATTTTTTTAGGGGCCTTTCATGGGAGCTTCCTAACCTCACCACAGCACCACTGCAAATACAAGCCTTATGAAGACTGCAGTCCATCTCCAACAGTGAAGGAAACATGTTGGTAGCAGGCAGTAAGTCTTTATACTCAGCTGGTTGGCTGAAACAAATCTGTATTTGTCAAGTCTGGATTTCTTCTTTCTGGAACTGAACTTTCAACCTCTGATATTTAGTGTATTGGGCCACAAAAGGACCTTGTGGGGTGTTCATTGTACTTAAGCCTACTAATTAAATAAATGCTCCCCATTATGTCTCAAATCTCTTTCACGAGATCTGGCCTGTACTATAATTGTGACCTTCACCAGGAAAAGCCGTATGAAGATGGGTGGATGGATGGATGGATGAATGAATAAATGAAGGGAGAGTTTGAATTTTATATACCAACTTTTTGTTTTTTAATCAGACAAATGCATGTTGCAACATATGTGTCTCTGCTTGATTCAGACTAAGAATAACAGTTTTTATCTATGTTTCAGCTTTTTAAAACTTGTTTCATACTCAGCACATAGAAATCTCCTTGTGTGTGTGTGTGTCTGTGTCTTTGTGTGTGTGTGTGTGTGTGTGTATGCCTCATGCATGCTGATATATTTGCTGTACTAAAGGCAGCTGAATATGAAAATGTCATTTACAGGAGAATGACGAAAAAAACCAATGCAGGTACGTGCACTTCCACAAACGAGATTTATTGTGGAAATTTTAAATTATTATTTTTAATAGTAGTTCCCTTTACATCAAATGCATTTTGGGGTATTGCACACAAATATCAGAAAAGCACTACATAATACTTTCACTTGAAACTAACCTCTACATTAGATATGATTGGGAAAAGGATAGGAAAGATGCAAGATTACAAGACATATACCATACACAGCTGTAGACAAACACTGACAATCACCCAGGAAGGAAGAGGATAGAATTCGGCGATCCTCCCACAACAGCCAAAACTGGTGTTTTCAGTCGGTTAATGGTGAGCAAGTGGAGGTTCATGCTTGTGTTTAGAGAGACTGCATCGGGTCCAGTGTACTGGGAAAAGAGCGAAAAATGCTAATATTTTTATTCTTAGTTTTACCCTTTGACTGAGGTATCTGGCTCTAGGGTATTTTAATCTCTTTATACAGGGGTTGCCAACAAATCTGTGAGCATTCTTACTGCAGGCCATCAACTATTAAAGAGGCTGACGTTCTGTGCATGGTGTGGTTATGTGTGATGTCATGTCAGGAAAATGTGACTATTCTAAATCTTTTGGAATATTGGAATACTGTCAGATCCTTTATTGGAGCACACTAACCCTGACTGATGCAACTAATTTCTTGTTTGAAGAAATTATTTTCCACTTGTAAAACACCTTGCTGGTTTATGTGATTCTGCCCCACACGGCTTCACGGTGAAAGTAATGATGGTGACATTCTGAATCTATACAGGGCAGAACATTCATTATTATCACTATTTTCCACACAGAATACCTTCTGTGTTCTGTTGGCAGAACAACTTCCTAAAAATGAAAAGTTCAGTGTATGTGCACATTTCTTAAAACCATTCACCCTGCCACAAAGTTATTTATAATTATAGTACAGTAATAAAAAAAAACAAAGTCTAATTAAAGTATTACGTTTCATGTACCAAACAAATATACCACAACCTAGCAGGCTTTATTTTGTCAGACACGGATCGAGGGATACAGTCCAAATAGTCAACAGGCAAATTCAAGATGTCCATTTCGCTGAAAAATGGTTACGTTTAAAAAATTTTGTCGACATTTCAAAAAATGTGTTATCTACTTGAGTAAGTAGAAATGAATGAGCAAACCGGACATTGGACTATGAATGAGGCTGCAGGACATTTCAAATTCCTAATTCAATTCATCATGCTCATTCAGCTATGAAAGACAATTTAAATTAACTTGAAACCTAATGAAAAGCAGCTAAACTGGTCAGAAAAGGAACAAAAGTAATGCTAGAAAGTACAAACATAGGCTAATCAACAAAAAAAGCCAGATATAAAAGCCTTTGCCATTTTCAGTGAATTAAGCTTGCGGTTTACTGCAGAAAGACTGCTAAATACTTAAGAAATACCCTAATAAATACTAATCATTATTCCAAATAACTCACGACTAGAAACGTAAAAATGAACATAAGCAACAACTCTGCTAATTAACTATGTTAGTTAGTTAAACTTATATATAAACATTAAGGGCACCTGTGGCTGAATATTTGTAATCAAATATTTCAAATTTACCACATATACATTATTCATCTGATTATTAACCGAGTTGTGATTTTGAATTTAAGACAGACCAAAGTAGCAGTACACGCATGCAGAGCCGCTCGAGATTAACGCGATGGCGTAATGGTAGCGGTTTTCCTTTCAGACACATGCTGTATCTCAAAATAACTTTGTTCACTATCGCATTCTACATTCAAATCTTCTAAGGCATAAGAGATGGGCATTCTCTTAACCTTCGGTGTATACCTAAGGTCAGACTTCAGGATTAACTAATGTGTCTATTAGAGCATTATAAGATATTAGGATACAGTTCTCGTTGATATGTGTGACAGATCTATCAGACCAAAATGTTTCAGCTGGAGTTAAACAGAGACATAGCTGATACTATTTTGGTTAAATTCCACTCAGCACGGTCACCTACCTCACTATCCATTTGCTTCTAAGAAGAGGAAACAGTCTTCACTTCTATTCTGGTTTTAATATACATTACTACTGAGCATGTAGGTTGCTTAAGAATGAAAGACATCATGGGGTAACAACAAATAGTGCTGGAACGCCATTAACTGAGAATGTGATTGTTTGATAGGAGTTAAGTTGGATGTAATAGCTTTGCACATTTTATGTCATTTGTCCATGAATGCACCAAAACATGGAATCTTTTGGTGGAATTCTTTAAAAAGGAATTAATAAACACATCCCAATAATTTGTCTTTAAATATGATTCCACATATTCAAATATTATATTTTAAAATTTTTAATATTTTTAATGATATATGTTTATGTCAGTAACTTGTTTCAGTATTTGGGTACATTTGTTTATTTTCTCATTTTTTTATTATGTATTGTTCAGTTTTGTATGTGTTTACATTGAGTAATTTAGCATGATAATTTCCAAACAAAAGCAAAGCATTCTGGTCAGTGGCTCCACCATTACAGCTCAATCTTGCAAGCAGGGAAGGATTCATCTTGCATGACTACAGTGCTGCTGCTGGCCAGCACCATGATGTTGAGGCCCAGCTGCTTCTCGTGGGTCTGCTGGTACCACTCCCTCATCACCTCTGAGTCATGGGTGGGAATCAAGGTGACCTGCCATTGAAAATGAACAAATCTCTTTAATGCATCAGTCTAGGTTAGTAGGTGATATTTTCAGTGATTTTTAAAAAAAATGATTTTGACTGAGCTCTCAGTGATTTCTTTATATGTCCCTAGTGCTACTGAGGTTAAGGGCCACACTCAAGGGCCTAGCAGTAAAATCACTCTATCAAACGGGGGGTCCTAGCCCCGCAGTACATACCATCCCTCTTTATGCTGAAGCTTTACAAACATGACAATATAACACAGCTTTCATGGTGGAGAGCTATTTGCCATACCTGCATATTATTGTTCCACTGAGATTTGCCTTCCAGAAGGGCGTCCAAAACGGCTCTGCTAGGTTCTTGCGCTGCCTGGTCATTACCGCTGACCACGTAGTAAGATGAGCGCACTCGTTTGAAAAATTCAGCATCTACATTCTTGGCGCTGCAGTGGTTCGGGACGTATACCAAATCCAGGTAGACTGGGGGGCAGTTGGGGGTAGAAATTCCTCCAGAAGATTTACTACTGACTGAGGATAAAATACAAAAAAATTATAATTCAATTAACAGAACTTACACATAACTGCTGACATTATATACATATGATGAGTAACTTCCTAATATATTTGGTGGTAAAAGACATAAGGGACGGGAACAATATGCCTACTTAACCTCAGATGTGCAATATTCCTTATTGAGAGCAGTGCTGGTTTACAGTGCGTTTTACCTTATTTTACAGTGCATTGTGGTGCAATATACTCAGATGGGTAATATTTTTCAATGAAAATTTGTGTTTTAATGTGTTGTTTTATATTGTTTTTACAGTTTTTCACAGTGTTTTATTGCATGTGTCTTAATAGTGGGTATTTCACCGCACTTTACAATGTTTCAATATATTTTTGTACCTCAAGGTGTTGGAAAGTGGGTATTTTATTGGATTTTATAGTGTCTCCTGATTATTTATTACTTATCTTGATTTTTAATTATTTTTCTTTTTTATTTTCCTTTTTCATTGAGTCTAAGAACTGTGCACAAAAATCCCACGCACCTGTACTGTCTGTGCATGTACAAATAGCAGATAAATGTCTTGAATCTATATTTTGTGATATAGTACTGTCATGGTAACCAAATAAATATTCTGCTATAAAAAGAAAATGAAAAACAAGAATATATAGCTATCATAAAAATTCAATCAACCAGAGTACAATGAAAAAAGTAACAATTTACACAAAAACTGCATTTCAGGACCTGTAGCTTTATAATGAGGTAATGAAAAACTCACAATTACAAGAAGTTAATGTAATTGGTAAAAAGGATTACCTGACGAAGCACTTTTTACACCCCTTGAGGCAGAAGTATTTGTTGCATTTTTGGCATCTTTATCCTCTCCGATCTTGACATCATCCCTGACGGGTGCCTTGGGTCCTGAGCGATCCTTTTTGGGCGATGCAGTCTTCAGAGCTTTGTCTAATGAATCCTTTGTGGCATTCAGTTTTGTGCTGCCACTCTTCCTTGCTGGTGAGGAGGTTTTCGATTTACTCACAATTTTCTTCTTCTTGGTCTTTTCACTGCCGTCTTTCTTTGGGGATTTTAATTTTTGGTTTGGCTCCACAGGTACAGCATCGGGATCTACCATACAGACGTCAGGATGAGGTGGCGATGGAGCAGCATCTCGGACGCCAACTGGCGGGGGATCTGCATGCTTGTAAGTGAGAGTTCTGTCCGTGGGAAGGGTTTCAGAATCATCTTCCGAGTCAATATTTGCATCAGCAGTAATGGAAGGACATTCCTCGGTCCCCGGGGGCACATCAGAATCAGTCTGGGAAGGAGCGGATTCACTTACGGAGGTTGGTGGTGTTTCTTCACACTGCTTGGCATGAGACTTTCCACCAGGAGGGGGAGGTCCTCCCCCAGACTTAGTCAAAGGTTTTTCATCTTCCTGAATAGTTTCTTCGTTTATGAAGTATTCAAGAGGATTCGGGTTAATGAAGGATGGGGACAATTCAGTCTTAGGGTGACGGTATTCACAGGAGGTAACCAAACATAAATCAACATCTGTTCTAGACTGTGGAGACATCTTATTTTTTGAGATATCTAGTTCTCTTGATCCTCCAGCACACTTCTCAATTTCTGCTTTACTATGGAGTTCATGACTTTGAATTGAGCTAGTTTCAAACCCTTGTGCATAAGATGTTGATGTAGACTTCGGAGAGGTACTAAATTTACTCTGATTGTCATAAAATTGTGGTGAATATGTAGGGGATGGAACTTTAGGACTTACAGGGGATTTATGTTCCTCACATTTAAATGGATTAGTCTCTCGTGCAAAAGGAAGGGTTTCTGTTTTCTGTGTAAAGCAAGAATAACTGGACACTGAAGAAGAAGCTACATCCATGCTGAAAGGAGATGATGTGTCAAGAAATTTAATATCATCAACTTTACACTGTCCATCTTGGATTTCAGAACTTCTAACACAAGACAATGTGTCAGTGGACTTTGGTGAAGTAGCTTTAGGACTTGGAGTCCTTTCTTGCTTCTGTGTAGATTCCATACCATCAAGGGACACATGTTCTGAAGCAATAGGACCTCCAGAAACTGGTGCTGAATCAGATGAAAGTGGAGAATGGGTAACAGATGACTTAGTCTGTTCTTGGGAAATTTCTTCAGTTTTCAACATCAAACTCTCTGGACATACAGAACTGCTGGTTTCACATGGGGCCACCTCTATCACAGGAGAGGATGTCTGGGAAGGTGTGTTAACAGATGGAGTAGACTGTGAGCCATCTGAAGGAGAGGCTGAAGCAGGATGGGACAAATCAGCTTCTTTGAAGAGAAGAGCTGGTTCTACCGTAGACATGCACTGTCCTCCAAATCTTTGGTCAAAAACTTCAGAAGGACTGTAATCAACTTCAGTTGGGCCATTTTCTGTGATGTGTTGGTTTACTCCTGCTGTTGGATGTTCTGGAGACTGTTTGCTAAAGTCTAGGGCTAACGATTGATCAGGAGACTCTTGACCAAATTCCATAGACATTGTTGACTGCTCTGGTGATTTTTGGTCTTGAACTGGTGTCCTTGATTTTGCTGTCTTGGGTGAAAAATCTGGAGAAATTGACATTGGTCTAGGGCTATCATCCTTTGTTGGTGAGATCTCAGTTTCTTGAAAAGCAGTTGGAGTCTGAACCACAGATACAGAGAGGGAATCATCTACCTCTGTTGAGTGAGGGGAGCCAACCTCTGCATGCAGTGACGGAGAGACATCATCTGTTGTTGGCTCACGTAATGAACTAGTAGCTAAAGAAGCTGTCGAGGCAGATGCGATATGGGAAAATGTATCCTCTGCTACAACTTCATCAACTGGAGTAGCTGACTTATCAGATGTAGTTCCTTCTGAAATAGACATTTTACTTTCCTCTTTTATTGTTCCTAAGGGCATGACATCTACTAATGTTGGTGACATTTCTTTAGAGGCTTTCATCACTCGATCTTCTTTTTCCTGTAAAGTACTTTCGGTAATGCATTGTTCTTTATTTGATGCTGTTTTAATATCTTCCACAGGTTCCTTTTTAACAGTAGTTTCAGTGGATACAATTGAAGGACCAGCACCTAAGGGACTTAAAGCCTGAGGGGACACCTTCTCCTCATATCTTATCTCTTCCGCTGCCTTTACTGCAGCTGCACCTACACCTGCATCTGACACTTCTTGCAATTCAGATCCTGAGTGTGGAGGGCTAGGAAGAGAACCCAGCAGCTTCTCAGTGGGAGACGCACTATCAATAATAGGTGCACCCATAGGACTTGTTTTGCTGGGTGACTCATCTTTGTCACTTGTAACCTCAACAATAACTGGACCATCTGTTTTCACATCAGCATTAGTTTCTAGTCCACAAGTTTTTTCATCTACTGGTGACTGATAATAAGGTGTATGACCAGGACTCCCAGGAGCAGACTGTGAAGAAGAGGCGCCTTCTAATGTCTTCTCATCTGGGCTATTTGATGGCTCTGCCACATCACTTGGTATCCCTGAAAGAGTTGTGTCTAATTCAATTGGTGGTGCAATAGCAGTTGGTGTTAAATCAAAATTCACACTTCGGTCGCTAGTTGGAGTCTTTATAACTGGTGAAGGTGCAGCAGGAGTAAGTTTGGTTGGATCAAGAGTAAACTGATTTGGATTTCCCAGTGTTGATCTATACCCTCCTTCTTTCTCTGTTTTAATGTTGAGTTCGGCTTCAAACTCCTTGCAAGATTTGTCCTCTTCTAATGATGATGGTGGTGAAATTGTTGAAGCTGAAGCATGATAATCTTTCCCTTCAGTAGCATCACTCTTCGAATGGTCAGATTCTGGACTTTCCTGAAGTTGAGAAAGTCTTCCTATGTCAAGGTCAACTGATGACATGATTACCCCATATTTAAATTCTTGAGAGGGAGACTCAGTTTCATCATTAGTGGTCTCATCACTCAATATATCTCTTGGTGTCGACATATCATCCATTGGTGTCGGGACACTGGAAATCTCAATGGTGGACTGGGTGTAACCAGATGTGGCCGTATACTCCTCTGGGGGCTCATCCCGGTTCTCTTCATCAGATGCTACTTCACTCTCAGACCCTGCTGGAAGGGTTTCACCATCAAACGAAGTATGCTCAGCTGAAGGATACTGAGGAATTGACATCTTTGGAGCAGAGGATACTGGGCTCCTTTGCACCATCTCATCCATTTCTGAGTCCCCTTCATGACACCTTTCATCAGAGTGCAGCTCATATTCCCTACCTGCAATATTTTCATCTTTAGTTCCCCCATCTTCTTCAGATATCTCTACATTTTCACCTGCTTCTTCCTTACTTGGAGCTTTGACTTTCTTGCTTGCTGGTACCTCATCTTCACCTTGTTTAGCATCCTGGCTGTCCTTATTTTCCTCCTGAAATTGCTGTTCATCTACTTCTTCAGTCTCTCCCTTTTCTTCATAGTCTCCAGCCTCTGAGGACTCCTCAAGCCCTGTGCCCTCGTCATCAAATTTCTCATTGGTATCGACGTGCATTTTTATTTTAGGCTCCAGTTCATCGGGGGTCTCACCACACTCTCCTTCTGGCTCAGTTGTTGTTATTCCCTCATCCAAAGATTCTGCACGTTCATCTGTTTCTGGGGATTCTTTGCAGAGAACAATTTCTTCATGTTTTATTATCTCGGTTGACTCTAGCTGGGGAGATGCACTCTCATCCTGCTCTGTAGTCTGCTCTGCTTTGAGTTCCTCAAAATCTTTTGTGAGGTCTTCTGGAGAGGACATTAATGACCTTTCTGCTTCAAGGCCATCAGCAACACGATCAACTGCGGCTTCCTGAACTGAAGGCGGAGGCACAACTGGAACTGTGGGTTCGCTTAGCTTAGTCTCCTTTTTGCTGGTTTTGATTTTCCCCTTTTCTTTGGGCTTTCCTGTGGTCACAGTATCCTTCTTTGATACATCATCTTTCTTCTGAGTTTTTGGTTTCAGCACTGACTTTTTGGCATCCGCTGTCGCAGATGAAGTCTTCTTTACATCTTTTGACAACTTTTTAAGATCTTTTTTCAACTCTTTCTCCTCTTTCTTTATTTCTTTCCTCTCGTCTTTTTTAGCATCCTTTGCAGGAGAATCCTGCTTGATGTCACTTTTGGTTTCCTTCTTTACCACCTTCTTTAGCTCCTCCTTCTTCACCTTCTCATCTTTCTTAGACTTTACGTCTTTCTTTACCTTTTCCTCCTTTTTACGCTGTATATCCTCATCTTTAACCACATCCTTCTTAAGTTCTTTTTCCTCAGATTTCTTTTCAGAAATTTTCTTAGTTTCTTTTTTAAGTACCTTCTCCTTTGGAGCTTTTGGCTTAACTTCAGATTTCTTTCTCTCCGGTGTTTCAGTTTTGGGCGTCTGCTCCGGTTTCGCCTTAGCATCCACCTCTCTTGCCGGCGCTTTTGCCTTTTCTTTTTTCGCTGGTTTTTCTCTCTTCTCGGACTTCTGCGTCGTTTCTTGTGCCGCCTCCGAGTCTGCTGCTGCCTCGGGAGCCTCGTCTTTGGCTTCTTTTCTAAAACCTCGACTCGACGGGGGCCTGGAGATCGACTTCAGACTTTCTTTGCTGTCCGTTTTGTGTTTCAGTTTCGCTTGCTTCAGTGCCGGGGCCAAGTTTGACGATAACTCCTTCTGAGTGACTACCGGTTGCTTCAGGAAATCTAAGTGTTTGAGCTTTTCCAAGCCTTCCAGAATACTATGTTGTGTAGCATTTCCAGGAAATAAAACGCGCACTATCTTTTCTGTGGGGCTGGCTGGGTGCCATACCATCAACGAAGAAATAGAGGTCAGATAGGAAACCGGGATCTCACACTCCCTTCCATTTGGGAGCAACACTGATGCATTGTCTTTTTCGCTACCTGTCCATTGTTTCATGAAGTACTGGAGCTCTTTGCTGTTTTTAGCTGGGTTAAGGACATACATCTCCAACTTCCCAACTCCCATTTTCTGAAACAATGTAATAGGCTCTATTGTATTCCCAACAGGTCTATGCAGAGGCTCTGGCTTAAATGATAGCTTATTCAAGTATTGTAGGGTGAGACTTGCCTCCTCAATATTTCGTCTGACCCTATAGTTGGGCTCTGGGTTTTCAAGGTTTTCAGGAACATTTAAGAACACAACACCCAGATCTGGTGAGATGAGATTTTTCATCCAGTCACTGTTGGCAGTGGAACCCTGAGACTGTTCTTCCTCTAGCTCTGCAATTTTCCGCTGAAGCATGCTATTAATGCCTGGCAGGTTATCGTCTCCGATGTGCGTCAGCAGGATGGAGTCCACCCGGTCCAAGTGTCGGACCAGTTTCCAGAAACAGGATTTACGGTCAGAGCCGCCGTTGATTAGCATGTTGAACCCGTTTACAGCAAACAGGGCGGAGTCTCCTCGTCCACCAGGGAAAATATAGCAGCACGGCTTTGAGAGCTTTAAGAAGCCCCCTGAGGTTGGTGGCTCCAGCATATCAAATGGTGATGAAATCTCCACAGACTCAGACAGGTACTCTGTAAATTCGGAGAGGCCTTCCATTTCCGGGAGTATCAGAGGAGAGTTCAGCTTCATGTTAATGAAATCTTGCAGATTGTGTTTGTCGAGGTTTGAGTTTTTCCAGTCACCTTCTTCGGGGCCAAATAAGGTCAGACTGGCTTTATTTGCTGGATGGGTGGTGCTTAGGAGCTCACCGATCTGATCAAGGGAAAGAGTTATATCTCAGAAAATTATGTTTTTACGTCGTTTTAAGTCTTAATGTTTTTTTTTTGCCAGTCATTAAATAATTATGATGTAAAAGTGCCAGTATCCAATGAATAAATAATAATATGGTAATCCTCAAGAGCCGCAACTCACCTCTTGGTCAGTGAAAATGTCTATGAAGTTCAGAAAAGAGAATGAGCCAGACTGAAGAATGAGCTCGCCTGTGTTCTCGAAGCATTGTCCTGATAGTACCAGCAGTTTGTGCCTGGCAGTGTCAGAAACCATCAGCCGAACCTGGATAGAAAGACAATGGGAGTTTTTAAAAAATTACATTTCAATAACTAAAAAGTAAAGGGCTCAAAAGAAGAAGCTTAGGAAGTTACTGGCCAGTATCCAATCCTATTACCTAAGTATATGCTTGAGTAACCTTAGATATGACACAAAAACATTACTTTAATTGCTTACATTTAATTTTCCCTCATTACAATTTTTTATCGCTCAGTACCAAGGGCACTTTAGAAAATGTTGTCCTCTTGCACACAATATGCATAACGGTTTCAGTTTGGCTGAGCAGCACTCGAACTGATCTACTTGACTGTGCACCCAGAAATATAACAAACTGCAGTTATATCAGATCCATTAGAGAATTAGTTTGGCCTCTTTGTGAGCGTCGACCAATCCGGGCATGCTGCCAGTGCCAAAGCTGCAATACTGTGTGATATAATTAACAACCAGTGCTGCGACGGGAGCGATGAGGACAGAGGCTTCCGCCCGGGAGTTATTCTCCTCTCCGCTGTGATTTCCCAGGACCACTTCTACCATTCATATTGTTCAGGTTTTAGACATTTCAAATCCAGATTAAGCATACCATCAATAGATGTTTGATTGCAATTATAAGAAGGATACTATTAAACAAAATGTTCTGTAACTGTAAAAGTATCCTTGTGAACATAAGCTATAAATATATGTATTACTGTGCAGAAGTCTTATTTTTAAATAAATTTTGTTAGTGAAAGGCTATGATTTCATGTCCATCAAAGCGTGTCAGCGTAGCCATTTAAAAACCTTTCTGAAAGTCACCCAAGCATTTGCTGTAACTATTCAAAACATACCATGTTTGATTAATCAATAGCTCAAAATCAATAGTCAAATTATTTAACTAATGGTTGTAATTAGTAAAGTGGGCTAGTGGTGAAATTTAATAAATGCATGAAATGGCTCCGGAGAGGTTGGGGAATCACAGCGGTGGTCTTATAGCCATCCGACATGATGGATGGGTCTTCCTGATGGAGACTTTTAAGCACTAATGTGAGTCACTCTGGCTGAGGGCGTCTGCTAAATGCTCTAAATGTAAACATGATATCAGTCACTTTCTGGAGAATAGAAGAAAAACTTTACTTTTTATTGTGTTGCTGTTCATTTGCATATATTCTAATGTTAAATTGTTTTTTTTCCCTGAGCAAATATACAATTACTACCCAGGTAGGTCTTAACATTTTCTTTGACAACCTTTTTGCACAATATTGCATATTTCATATGATATACATTATATTATAGTAAAAAAATTCATATGATATAGTAAAAGAAGATTGCACTGCAACAAAACCACTTAATAATAATCCCTGTAATGTCTGTTTTTTTATTTTGCCGCACCAGTATTTGCTGATAAAGTTAAACAGAGTAATGGTATTGCATTGACATTATATAGAAGTATGACGAGAACAGGTCAGGTCAACTCAGATAAAACATTACCTCAGTGCTGACAGCTTCGTCCGAAGGATTGATTAACACCACTGTTTCTAGGACATTGCTTTTATGGTGGAGTATTTTCTGACCTTAAACAGAGAAAGGGAAATGCGTTAGCTGCTATTAGTAATTATGTAGCATCTGCTTTTACAGTAGGTTTATACTTCCTGAATGAAAGACCCCAGATAGTCCACACTAGCACCACCAGTACCACCACACTGAGCACTGGTGCTCCCTGGTGCTGTGTGCTGACTGCACCGACCGGTGCAGCTCAGACCAACTCATTGGGTTTGTTGATGATACAGCCATGGCCATCAGCAGCAATGACAAATCAGCAAACACCGTGGAGATCGCGAGGCTGGCAGGTCGAAAGCAACAATCCGGCTGAGTGACTTCAGGAAATGCCACGCCAATCACTCTCCTCTCTCCAGCAACAGACCCACTGTATGGACAGCCAGAAGCACCACGTCTCTGGCTTTGTATGTCACAGATGACCTGATCCAGTCCCATAACACCACCGTTCCAGCCGACGGAGCACAGCAGCACCTTAGTTTCTCATAGTGACTGAGGAGAACAAGCCTTGCTCCCCGACCTTGTTCTACAGGGGTACCACAGAGGGCGCCCTTACCAGCTGTATCCCAGGCTGGGATGGGGACCGCTATGTCTCAGCCCAGTGCATACTAATATCACCTGAAGGCAACATCCAGGTCTCTCTACAGTCAGTTCAGACAGCCTGTCATAATAATGCCATCCACCGGGCCCCCAGCCTACAGGACAACCTTCTTCTACCCCTCCCATACCCTCCTAGCTCCCCTGCCATCTGGAAAGAGATACTGCAGTATTTGGACCAGCATATTTGGACCAGCTCCTCCATACTGTGCAACAGCATATCTGGTTCAAATTCTGTATAAATCGCTCAATTCCATTTGAATTCACACCATAAAAGGTGAGACGCTGCATTTAAAAAGCAACTCAATTACAGCTATAATATGGTCACCACAATGTGGTAAAAACCTTGTATTGCTGATGTCTGCACAAGGACCTCCCAACCATTAACACCCTTACACTGTCAGAAAAAAAGCACCAATTTGTACCTTTGAGGGTACAAATTTGAGGGTACAAATTGGGCTACTTGTCACTGGGTTTATATCCTCACGGCTCTGCCAATTATACCCTGGCTGTAGGTAAATGCACCTTCTAAGGCACAGAAATGAACTCTCAGGAAGATTTTTGTACCTTTGGGGCTACAAACCACCTTTGTGGTTTGTACCCTAGAGAACAAAATTGTACCAGGGGTGCATCCATTTTTTCGACAGTGGGCTTAAGTGGCACGTTCCACCCAAACCATGCATAGTTTGCAATTTAACGTGGTTGTTATGCATTCTCACCCAAGCTGTTTACATTCATAGCCTTACCGTTACCAAAATAACACTGTAAAGAGACAGAGCGATGACACAGGGCCCAATTTTCACGTTGTCATAGTATGTAATTACCAGCTCTTAGCTGGGAGGGCACTTATTAATGAAGCCCAGATACTTTTGATTATACTGATTGTACCTCGCAGGGGTACTTGCTCAGTGGATTGAGAACAGAGACACGGGTAGCAAGGGATTTGTGGGGCCCTACGCATTGACGTCCATGGTCTTTATTTCGATGGCTTGGGATATGTAGCTAGTTTGATGGTGTTGTACATTTTCATTCATTGTCCCTATAATAGGAGGACCCATACTCTCATCTCTCCAGGGTGTTCCCTTCCCTTTTATGCAATCCTGCAGGGTATAGGCTCCAATCTTCCTACAATCCTGTACTGGGTAAGAGGATAGAAGCTTATGAACGTATGGATTTACTTTCAGCAGGTATAGGAGGAACAGCAAAGTGCTTTAAATATGGGAAATAAAAAATCTGAATATCAATTTGCTCGCACATTTGACTTTCAATATAACACTAATCATATATAACACATGATCTGTTGGAGAGACATCAAACACAATAAATAGATAATGGGAAAGTTATTTTCAGACTGCCCACCGATGGTGATGAGAAATAAAACAAATAGAAGATGGATAGATCTGTGACCCGGAAGGATAAGCGGTTTCAGAGAATGGATGGATGGATGGATGGATAGAAGATAGATGGATAGATCATTCCGACAGACCTGCATTTTGGGCCTGTAATTTTATACTTGGCTAAAATGTATGATGCCCTTGAGTTTATCTCATTATTTATTAACTTAAAATGTTGAATTAACTCATTGTGACAAGTACCGATACTTAAATAGCTCAGATACCATCATGTATGCATTAAAGTAATACATTATTACATCATCTTCACATTAAACTTAATACTGGCTACCTTATTACCGGTCTGGTATGACACTTAGTATGCAATACGATATAGTCCTGGTATAATTCGGCGATAAAGAATGAATTTAGTAATGTAACACAGACGGCTTAAACACAGTAGTAAATATACAAGCCAGTATCGGTGACAAGTTGATACAAGGTCTTGTTGTTTGGACAAGATAAAAGTGTGTTATAAAAACAGTAACAAAGTCTAAGTTGTTACAGAACTTCCATATTGACGGTAGTGTTACAGATATTCCATCTCTCCCGAAAGTCCCGGACGTCTCCTGCAAGTTGCTTTCTGAGAATAATGCGCAATGTCCTGGAACTCATTCGTTCCACTTTTGAACAGCTACAAAAAAATTTGCAGCAAGACGTTCTGCATATTTTATAAATATAATACCAGCAGAAAAATTACAGAAAATCTTATCTTGGATCTACCTTTAGAAGAGGGAAAAGGACCGAAAGCTCATTTTTGGCAGTGCTGCCTAGCAGCAGGGTCCAATTACCTGAGTTCAGAGTTTATGAAGCACACGTGGGGAAAGAGGCTACAGTCCATCTGCCGCGACGCCTAGTCCAAGCCAGCCGCATCTCAGGTGCCTGAGCACCCCACAGCGACATGACAGCAGAGTGACCACAGCCTACTGCCGCCTGGCCCTAACCCAAGCCAGAGGGGGACAGCAGAGTGACCACAGCCTACTGCCGCCTGGCCCTAACCCAAGCCAGAGGGGGACAGCAGAGTGACCACAGCCTACTGCCGCCTGGCCCTAACCCAAGCCAGAGGGGGACAGCAAGCTCAGTTCAAAAAATGCTCAGCTTATTCGAATGATTTAAAAGTAAATTTCAGGGTAATATTAATTGTAGACTGCAAAAGATGGCAAATCTCATTAGACAAATTGGTTGTACTTTACTACATGAATAGTATATGCAATGGATGTTGTTAAAAAAAATCTTAAGGTCTATTTAGGAGGTATTACGTGAAATCACCATGTCATGATGATGTGTACTGGATTTAGATGGACCAGAGACGGCACAAAATGATTTCTGGTCCAATCCTGATGCTAAAATACAAATTTTTAAGTACATGTTGCCAAATGAAATATAAAAAAGAATCAATCATAAAAATATCGCAATTTCTAGTCAAAAAGTACATAAAAGACTCCACTGGAGCACAGATAAAGATTTACATAGTAATTAACTGAACTTTATAAAGAGTACAAGTCTGAAAACATACATTTTGTATTGATCATCTTATGGTCAGTTTAAAAGGTATTTTAAGATATCATCATGTCACAATGAAGTGTACTGGATTCATGTTGCAGTAGTATTTAAGTAAGTAACATTTATTTATAGAGCGCCTTTCACAGACAGCAGTCACAAGGCGCTGAATTAGAGAAGGCGCAATATTTTCTTTGGTCTGATCCTGATACCAAAATATTATTAGTATTAGTATTATTATTATTAGTAGCAGTTAACCAAATCAATTTTGCTGTGATTGAGAAAAATCGTCACTAGCCTTATATACACTGCACTCTGCAGTTTACCTTTTTCCCCCTTCAGTGTAAAACACAGTATCTGTATTTCCACACAGCCGACATAGCGGCTCCGATGCACACGTGTTGCTGAGCAGCTAGCCGTCACGTGTCCCTCACTTCTGCTTACGGTATGTCGCACTAAGGCTAAAAGCTTTTTTGCAGTTTTTCAGGCTAGACCCATCTCTGATGGAAAATTGGATCGGTTTCTTACTCCCCTGCCCCCGTGATATTCGATCTACATTTTTTGTCGGTATCGATCCCATACCGGTAGTGGGTATCAGATCGGTGTCAACTCCAGTTTGCACACATCAATCTTTATATGTGATTTGAGTTTTCCTAATCACTCCAACTGCAGTTTAGATGATTTAGCCTACGTAACCCATCATGCATTGGGAGATATTAATCTTGGAGGAGTTGAGGTAAAAAGATTACATATAGCTTCTGATGGGTGCAACAAACATCTTGGACTTTGATGCAACTCCCTGATGTGTCCTAGATTCGGCACAAACATGTTTATGTTCCTAACATCACCATTTTTGCAAGTACGAAGGCAACGCAAGAAATTGGTGATGCTATTAGTGCTGTAAATTGCATAGGTTAAAGCTAAGGGCAATGTTCAAGGGCTAACCAGAGAAACCACTCTGCTAGAGCTGTGATTTGGGGCTGCAATTGTCTGATCACAAGCACAGCATCCTAACCACTGAGCCACACTCTGCTTAACAGTGGAAAAGCCTACTACCAGTCCTATAGTCGGATTGTTTGAAATACAACTGACATATTGAAAAAGCAACATATTTTCAAATTATATATCAGTTGGAAGTTGTAGTGATGGATGTACTTCTCTATGTATGATTGATTGTTCTTTGGGATGCAGGAGGTCAGGTTATCCTAAGGTCAGCAGGGTGCCCTGCTATATAATGATGGATGCCATCCTATTTGTCAGACAGAATCTATAATGATGTCTGCTCACCAGTCTCGGTAAAGTGGTTTTCAGGTTTCCACTAATAGGGTCACTTTGCAGCCCAGTAAAGCTTGATATCAGTGTATGGCTTGCTTGATGAAGAAGCTGGAGAGGGGAATTCTTTACACAGTTAGAGAACTCTGCTTAGTCATTCAAGAGCTGAAACGAGTGATTTGCAAGAAGTACTTGCAGCATTTATCCCTGCATTTCCTGCACCCAGCTGCCCTTCTCAGGGTCATGGGGGGGGGATCTACAGCTTACAGGCGGATAACAATGCAGGATGGAGCACCAACCCATTACAGGGCACATTCACACTTCATTCACACACACTCATGTGCAGTTTGGTAACTCTAATTATAAGAACATAAGAACATAAGAACTATACAAACGAGAGGAGGCCATTCGGCCCATCAAGCTCGCTTGAGGAGAACTTAACTAAT
>JAODKM010000108.1:9371474-9387006 GCA_026780845.1 Petrocephalus sullivani | reverse complement strand
TGCTGTGTGACTGCCGAGTCGCCAGGCCTCGCACCTCCCGCGTGCCTGTGGCCGGGGTCTCGGGGAGACCCGTGACGGGGGGGGGTGGCTGTGTGAGGGCCGGGGCGCCAGGCCCCGCGCCCCCGCGTGCCCGTCCCCAACCCGCGCCCCCCTGTGCCAGCCCCCAACCAGCGCCCGCCAACCGGGGGGGGCTGGGACACAGCCGAGGGGGGTGGGGGTTCCCCAGGGTGAGGTGGAGTGGGATTGGCGTGGGGCGGGGGAGGGCACTGAGAGGGGTTGAGGTGCACAGAACAAAGAATTGCAGAAAAACAAATAACGCTTATATGAAGGACTGCGTGAGGTGACTCGCCGGCGCAAATCAATACTAAGATCTTTGCATTCAACTTATGTTATTGACGCGTCAGATATAAGATGCTGAATCACGGCGAACACCATAAATAAAACTTTGCCGCATAAATGAGTGCAGTGACAACAGGAATCGGTCGCCCTGACTTTGTGTTTCTTCTACGGATTAAAAAATAAAATACTCATTGCCGTAACTACGATGGATAGGAGGATATGTGAAAATCCCTGACATTTGCATGATTTGTGATGCCCGAAGATTTGCAGTTATGTGAAGGGAAGGGCGGTGCCGCGGGTTTCCATCATTAGATGAAAATAACAGTAAAACCTTTATGAAATAAAGTTTCCTGTAAGGCAGCATTTTGTTTAGAAAGAATAAATGAAATGTTTATTATTTTTAAAGTTCATCGTAAAGGTTACAGCGGATTGTGACGCAAATGCCGGTGAAAATATTTGTTTAAAATAATACATGCCCCAGACGTAAAGCGCATTACAGAAAACTGCAATCTGCCCGTTCACTTTAAAAGAGAATGAGACGCTCCGCCTTACCCTTCTCTATGTCCGCAATGGCACATTTCAGATGGTCCTCTGACACGGTTTCTCCAATAACAACAAGAAGGTAAAATTTGTTGTCGAGAAATCTGTGCGAAAAGCTGGAGGATGGGGGAGATTCCATGGCTCTGCTGCTGCAGGGAGCCTCTATGTCTGCCGACTCGACCAGCGTCGCCATCATCAGCACCTACAGGACCAAGCGGCTGCCACCAGACGTACAGTAGGTATGGGGAGGAGTGGATCTATTTATACCCCTAGACAGTGTGTCATGACAGGGAGCTGGGCAGGATAGGACCCTCAGCGATGCTCTTTCTCTCAGCTGATGTCATCCGGAGCAGACACCCCCCGGAAGCAAATGGCCAGACAGTGAGTAAGGTGTAAATGTTTTGTTCCTAAGTACTCTCAGTGGCCACTTTATTAGGTACCTCTACCTAGTACCAATAAGGATGCCTCTCTTGTCTCCAAAGATGTCGGGCTGAGCAGCTACTTCTGCACCTGTAACCTTCCTGTTAGTATTAATGAGTTTGTACATGACCTCCGTCAGAACTGCGGCTGATCGGATGCTTTTTGCTTGTAGTGCCATTCTGTGTAAACTACAGACACTGTATTGTGTGAAATCCCAGGAGGGTCTGTTTGAGAGGCTGGAACCAGCACATCTGGCTGCAACAATCATCCCACATTTAAGATCACGTGTTTGCTTTCAGCCTCATGACTTGGAGCAGCAGGCACTTTGCATAGAGCAAGTGTAGCCTACCTATTAAAGTGACAACTTTGCAAAAGTTTCAAATAATACTAATTATTTTCTGATTGCATAGTATTCAGTAATAAACATATCGTGGGAGTCGTATATTGACGTGAAGTTAAAAATGTTCTGCTGTGCTCGAACTATATGCACTAAAACAGTGCAAACTACACAATTGCCTTGTTTCAGTCTAGTTGTTGATACTGTTAATTCAAAGCTTATTTGCTAAGCTAATTCAAAGTAATTAACTCAGTATTCATAATAGACTATTACTATTCACTATTTAATTTTTGACACTTCAACAGTAACAACAAACAGTATCAGCAATTTTTATCGGTATACTGAAAGTTTATAACTATAGTTAAAGACTATTAAGTACTGGGTAATTTTCTTTACATGAGTTATCAACACTTCAGTTATGTCTCTTGAAAGAAGAACTTTAGCATGATTTTTTCCAATGAAACATAGTAATAATTTAAAGAAGAATGGTGGTTAAATAAGTAAGACTTTAATAGTTAAATGGCCTTCTGTTTTCATCATATCAGACAACTGTACCTAATCACCTAGCAAATCATTCTCTGGTCAGTAGGCCTACTTGCTTTTACTGTGAATACATGTATCACTGACTTTCATGTGAGGCATCCCAGAGCTAATCTTTGAGGTGTCAGTCTCTGAAAAAGACAAGTATGCCATCGTTTCCATTTTTCTTGTGTGGATTATCTCCCTTCCTTAACTTCAACTTATTTCTAGTGCACAGTCATGAAATTTCTGCTTTTTAAATGATGTACCATTCACATGTGAATTGAAACATGTTTACCAAGCTATTTAAAATTGAAATGCAAGCTGATTTAACTTGCAGTGCAATAGCAAAATATATTGCATAATGCTCCAGAGATTTTTCACTGAAAACACAACAGTACTTGTGCTTAAAATGTATTTTTAAAAAGGATTCAGCCGTCTCATGCAGTGTGAGACATGCATTTATTTGATTATTCTCCGTGGTGACCCATTAAGCAGTAATAACAGAACGACTCATACCCACTCAGCGCATCCTTTGCTGCTGCTGCTGAACCCGGCTTTTCCTGCACCTGTCCAAATTTTCACTTCCCTGCTCTATTAAACAAAGAGGGGGGGGGGGAGGTCCATCTGTCTTAGATGCTCTCCCCTGGGTGTAATATTACATCACTTGCCTCTGGGAGGTGCTGTTTCTGCCAGCTCTTTGATTATTAGCCACTGTTTTGATCACCCGGCACTGGGCATCCCTCTACATTTCGGCTTATATGAATTATACTGCCTTGGCTTGACTGGTTCCTACGCTTTCTGATTGCCTTTGAAGCCATGTCATCTCCCGCAGAGCGTTGAATCTCACCTCTGCTGAGGCGACCATCTCTTATTGAAAGATGCCAGACCCAGTGACGACTGCAATGCTATCAAGACCTTTACAGCTGCCTCAAAACATTTTTCTTGAAGGAAGCAGGGGGAATTCTTTATGTCTGTGCTAATATAACGTGTAGTGCAATACCATGATATAATGCATAATGCTCCAGAGATCTTTCACTGAATACCCAATAATAATAATACTAATAATACCCATCTATCCATCCATCCATTTTCTGAAACAGCATACCCAGGGTCGCGGATACTAATAATAATATTAATACTAATAATAGTAATAGTAATATCTTACCGCATGACAGTTACCATTTTAACTAGTTTATAATACTTAAAAACAGACTAATGTACAAAAGGGAATACTGTACTCTTTAAAGGTAAGTATTATTCAATTCAGTTTATTTTTATATAGCGCCCTTCACAACAGAGTTGATATCCAGTGAGATATGTACGATAAGCACAGGAAAAACATTTGTCATGGATATTTTAAGAACTTATGACCGATATGATGTAGCACAGGAAGAGTAAGTGTCTGATGGAGCAGAGAATGGAGCAGAGTAACATCATGGCTTGAGTATAACTAGATATGTTAAATGCTGCATTGGAGGATCAGTTGGGGATTAAAGAAGGTAAGAGTATGCTTACAGCACAGAGAGTGTGGCTGCATATACAGTGTTAAAAGAGCTGGTGAGCAAGGCGTGAAACACAACGAGCGAGTGAAAGGAGGAAGAGTAAAACCTGCAGTGAGCCCATAGCGACAGAGGATGGGTGTTCAAGAAACAATGCATTATGGGTAAGCAAGGATCTACGACTGCAGTTTCATGCCAAACAGTGATTGCAAGGCTAGGATTTATTGTATACTTCCTGAAGGACAAGACACGGGTGAGTGGCTGAATTAGGTGTTGCGCCCAACACTGATATACTGCCCTAGCTGGGGGCACTGAGGAAGCTCATACTTCAAAAGTAGAAATATCTCAAGAGTGACAGCAGATATAATATGGAAAATCATTTAATGCAGTAACATGACAAAATAATGGGCAGAGAGAAAAACAGATGAACCCTTCCCATTTTTACCAATCGCAGCATCTCCACGGCGTGTTTCCCCTTGAGAGCAACACATTGTGGACCAGTTTCTAGATAAGAATCTGATTAGTGCATTAGGTCTGTGATCTGAATGCTCTGCTCCTGGGCCCATGCTAATGACATCATGCCGTCATGGTATCTCCCTTTTTCTGAAATGAAATATCCGTGAGCTAGGCTCCCTGGCTGAGACAGGCCTCTGGCTGCCAAGCGCACAGTGCATCCTCCCTGTGAGCACCTGAGTAAAAAAGACAGACCTGTGCTAAACACAGGCCAAATGATGACTTTGTAATTAACCCCCAGCTGGAGACACACCCTCCTGTCACCAGTTTACTCTGGTAAATCAAGAAAAACATACTCGGCTAAAGCTGCTTTTCTTCATAGTTATTTGTATAGCTTGAGAGAGCTTTTAACGAGAATAATGCTTTATTCTTATTGCACCACAGGCGTTGGGGTGAATAGAGGCATTGCTGGATGCATCTCTATCCAGGGTTAAAGGATCTGCAGTAGCACAGTCCAAAGTCATACCATGGCCAAAAATATGCCTGCACTGAGCAGTCATGTTCAGTTTTCTCTCCCTAAAATGAAGTAGTTATAAGTGTACTGAGAAAAAACACAGTGCTTAGACAATGTTATATAACACACCATAGCATATATATCTAAAGCACCTAGTGTATGGGACATAAAGAATAATTAAAAATGTTTCATTTTAGTTTTGTCATTGAAAGGTGATGTAACATGTAACATGATCCTTTGGGAATAAATATACTATATTCTAAATGCTATATGTATTTTTTTGTTTAATGAGCTGTTACTTACATTTCACATACTGTATAAGTATTTAACGTATAAATATTTTTGGTTGATTAGGAAAAACTACTATGCACAATTGATTTCACAAATCTTGAATCAGACCTTTGACTGTACAGAGGCACAGGGTCCCTGTGACTGCAGGTCAGCATGTGTTGGGCCAGTTAAAGGAACCATCTGATGCAATAGCATTTTTTCATAGACATTAGTGTTTTGTTTGGTAATATTATATGTATTATCTGCTAGTGAATGATACCAAAAATAGGGAGCTACTTCGTTTGCTAGGTTGGATGCACAGATTGTTTGGTGCTTCACAGATGTCTCATCCACAGTGGTCCTTCACCAAAGGCATGCTCACGGTGATCCTTCATTGATTGCAAAGAAAAAACAAATCAAAAGCAAAAAGAATAATAAAAATTACTCTTTAATAAATCTTTAATATGTAAAATAATAATAAAATAAACAGTTTGAGAAGAAAAATGCAAAGCATCCTTCCTGGACACTGGTCCTCACAAACATAACATGTCCTTGGATACCATGTCGAAATGTGTTAAAACGAGAGTACAGGGACCATCACCATCACATGCCAGGATCTGCACCCATCTGAGATGAGCCCACTTCTGCTTCCTTTCTGCTGGCACGGGAGGGTTTGGGTTCAGCTCCTTTCTGCTGGCACAGGAGGGTTTGGGTTCAGCTCCTTTCTGCTGGTACGGGGGGGTTCGGGTTTGGCTCCTTTCTGCTGGTATGGGGGTTAGGGTTTCAGGTCCTTTCTGCTGGTACGGTAGGGTTCGGGTTTGGCTCCTTTCTGCTGGTATGGGGGTTACGGTTTCAGGTCCTTTCTGCTGGTACGGGGGGGTTCGGGTTTGGCTCCTTTCTGCTGGTACGGGGGTTAGGGTTTCAGGTCCTTTCTGCTGGTACGGTGGGGTTTGGGTTTGGCTCCTTTCTGCTGGTACGGGGGTTAGGGTTTGGGTCCTTTCTGCTGGTACGGGGGTTAGGGTTTGGGTCCTTTCTGCTGGTACGGGGGGTTCGGGTTCGGCTCCACTTCCATCGCCTATTTCTGTGGTCACCTTCTGTGCTGCTGGTAGCTGTGCTGTTAATGGTCCTTTTGTGAGGATTCGTTGTCATCTTGCCTGCATTGGACCATGCCCAGTAATAAATCATCTTGTATTGTACTTGTATGTTGAACAGCTTGCTACCTTGTCAATCACTAATACTTATTTTGTAGACATAAGAGAACAGAACGGTGTAAATATAGTGATCATTCTGAAACTGTAATTTATAAACTACACATCAATGACCTCAATGGACTTTAGGTCATTCTCCTCAAAGCTCCTGTTCAAATTAATTCCCCAATGTTGCTGCAGCCTTCAGAGTCATGAAATCATGCTGGAAATGGCATTGTAAATTGAAATACATAATTTGGAGGAAATATACTTTGGAAATAGAATTTTGTATTCCCTTTTTGGCTTCAAGAGAACAGAGATTTATTTAATGCTTATTTCTACACCAGTTCTCACACAGATAAGCAATATATTTGGACTCATTTTTTGTAAAAATTGGAATATTATTTAGATATCACATTATTAGATATACATTATGACATATAATGTATTCTCAATGACCTTTATTCTGACAAGGCATTTTTAGAACCTTAAAACTGTAACTCATTTGAAAGTCATTCAAAATTAGTTGAAGCAACTATGGATGGTTAACATTTTGCAGAGAAATTTGATGGATTCCTCGTCTTTTTGCACAACTCTGTCTTTAACTCTTTCTATTGACAAAGGGTAAACGGTACTCCCAAAATATTCGTAGGGACTTGTACGTACTGCCCATACCCAAATCTGTGTCCTTACTATTATATTGTAAATAAGAAAAATTAAGACTGCAAAATATGTACTTTGAGATTAAAAGGAAAAGTGTATTCAGTCTGTATACTGTAATGTTCTGTATGTCAGTAAACATATACGAAAATAGTCACACAGCCAGGGTTCAAATTACAGGGGAGCTAAGGGGATCTCGGCTCCACCAAAAAGGACACGAGCTCCCCTGAAAGCCTCCCCTGAGACCTGTAGGGGGAACTCTAAGAAACTGTCCCCGTTTGTGTTATAGGTTACATTTCATTTTATGTACGTTACGGTTCATGAAATAAAAAAAAGAATACTTTAAATATATCTATGTTGTGTATTTATTCACTCATTGCATTCAATTTTCTGAATATTTGCCTCCAGTAATTAACACAATTCTGTGTCTATTCCCGCTGTGACTATCCATGCGTGGTGGTGCGCACTCAAATTACTACATTTACGTGGCCACCTAAACTCCTTATCATTGATTGGGCCTGATATTTGGAAGGAAGTTGTTAACTAACAAATCAGGTCAGGTCAGGTGGGGGAGCATGCAATAGTGCAGCACATTGGCACACCCACCACGCGACGAAACACCTCGGGATCACGGTTGACGACCCCCCCCAAGACAACACGCAGTCCAGTCCCACCCTCCAGAAATCTCTATCTGCTGCAGCTAGGTGTTACATGGGCGTCCCCCTGGCCTGGTCCAGCTAATGAGGTCCCCAGCAATGACGAATCTGTGAGCCACAGGCTGCTAATTAGCCAAATAATACTCTGCTTCTTTTGTTCAAGTGATGCGCTGTTCTTGAAGGGGTGTGTATGAGAAGCAGAAAGATGTTCCCTGTGCCCCATCTGCTTTGTGATTGTTTTTGTTTGCTCTGATGAGGCTGTTATGCTTCTTGTGTGATCCTTATGGTTTTTTTGTATTGTGCCTATATGAATTGTTACTGATGGTTTTTCACAGTAACCAAATTATTGAGCGTACTGCTGCGCACTTATATGTATGTATGCATGTGCATGTGACTTGGGAAGTCATGGTTAGGGTTGCCACCTTTCATGCAAAAAAATAAAGGACGCCTACCATAGTGGGGACTTGCCACAACCACGATGTACCAAATGATGCACCAGTGGAGGTAAAGGGACATACAATTTTATTGTCAAATATGGGACAATTCCGTATTTTAAGGGACGGGTGGCGACCCTAGTCATGGTGCACACTGAAACATAGGGTTCCTCCAGATCCACTACACCTTATTTACTCATTCATTCCCCTTAGGAAACCAGCAGGAATAAGAATTTGCTATCCTTTGTCATAATGCTCTGGTGGACTTAGTGTCGTTATTTTGATGATGAATGTAGTTTGGTTTAAGTTTGTGTTTTTCCAATTTTTTTATAGAGTTGGTAAATTGTCAGTGTTGTTATCGTATTAATAGTTTTATGCTTCAGACCAGGGGTCTCCAGCCTTTGTTAATTTGAGAGCTACTTCTACAAAGGGGCTTACGTATTTTGGGGTGTCGGTAATATTAATCCAATTTCCTGAGGGCCACTAGTGGCTCATGGCTGACACATTGGTGACTACTGCTTTCGGCATCCTGTATCCATTTACAGCAACATTACATGCATGTAATCACATACAGGTACTTTACATACCTTTACGTTTTAGTAACATTTTTGCTGCCACTGGTTCCCATCCCCAGCTCTGTATGCATTAGTGGATTTTCTTCAGGGAGCCAAGTTTCCTCCCTTAGTGCAAAAACGTATGGTTGGGTGATTTCACATCTCTAAATTGCCTGTAGTGTGTGACAGCATGCCTTGTGATGGAGTGGCATGTAGCCTAGGGAACCAGCCTTATTCCCTCTGCTTTCTGGGAAGGCTCAATCTTTGCCACAACCCTGCACAGGATGGGCAGTTAGGGAAAAAGAATGGATTTTTTAAGTGTTAATTCATATGAACTATTTGTTCATAATTAACTATGTAGACTATATGCACAAGATAAAATCCAAATGACTTTTCATGTCCATGATCAAAATGGTTGCCTAACTGTTATGCAGAACTGCTGTTCATGAAGAAACATGAGGGGCCCTAAAACATTCATAGTGAAAGTGGCTCGCCCTATTTTAAATGGCGCTTTAAATCATTCAGGAAATAACGCCTTACGCAGCTATGCATGTCCCAAATGTTTTCCCAGGCTCACTGGGGATCTTACTTCAGACTGAATATCAATCATTTACAAAGAAAGTACTACAGAATTAAAATTTCAGTAGGTCAGCACAGGAACATCTTTCTTATTTAATAGTATTTTTTATATAAATATATCTAGATTATATTCAGATTTTACGTTATCCTTATCATGATACCTAAAGAACATAGTGAAATTTATAAAATATGAATTCTACATTTTTCTTTTCGAAATATGACAGAAAATCCTTGTCAAATGATTCGTATATTTTGAATTAAGCATAAGTGAAGCGGAGGGCACTGACCACCACATTTTTTTCCTCTAGTCGTCCATCTCTGAAACACATTAAAACTTATCATTGCTGCCTTTTTGCGGAGACCAGCAGCTAGCAGTCACTGCGAAGAAATTATTAATCAGCTGCTTAACCAATGTTCTGTTTTTGTTATTCATAGAACTGGATGATTTACTTTACAAGGCCTTTACTTTACAAGCCCTTTACTTTACAAGCTACTATACTACCTGATGTCCATATACCTGCAAGCATCATAGCAAAAATCACAAGGAGAGGTAGATGTGACAGTAAAGTTTCTTCAGAGAACCAGTAGACAATTTCCTTTGCCAGCAGCCTATCATGGATGCCTGTAGGTTGTGACATGTGGACAGTAATTCCCAGCTTCTGGAGAATCTGGGGCAATGGGGCTTGAGTGATGCCAGCTCAGAGCATGCATGGTCTCCACAGCAGCGCAGCGCCTGTCGCAAACACCCAGTGTGTTTTTGATTGACTTGGAAAAGACGCCTGGTTCTTCAATATGGCCGTTTGCATGTTTCAGTATGGGGTGTTTTTTTCAATATTAATTTCATAGAGAACAACATATACTCCTCTTTTTTATTTTTTTTTTCCCTTGTCCTGTCCTGATGCATTAGACAAGCAAAATGTTTAGTCTGCTTGCCTTGTATAGTCGGGTCAGATTTGCTCTTCAATGGAGGAGTATGTAATAAAAAACAAAAGGTAAGGTGCAGCAATTTGTAGTGCGATATGCCCTTGCTGTTTTTTACATTTACTAAGGATTTCAGCTAGCTTCCTGGGATATGAACACACAACCTTTGCATTGTGTCACAATACTGTAGTCAGCAAACTACATGATTATTTGTATCATAGGTTCTCAATCAAAAGCCCCGTAAATATTCAGTATAAAAATATGCAGCGCTGTCGTGTGTAGTGAGCTGCGGCAAATGCAGGGACGAGGGAACAGAGTCCACAAGCTCTATATGTTTATCCTCTTTTATGTTAAAAGGAGACAACTGGGGCATGTGTTGCAGTACGGAAACCATCTGGCCATCTTCCCATGCGGGGTGAAACGGAATCAGCTTGATAAAAGGTCGACATTGCACCACGCTGAGTGTGGCGACTGAGATAGCGGTACTGTCCATCTTGGCACGCTGCCAAAAGTAACTGCTACATCATCATTCTTCAAATTCCAGACCAGGTGGCTGTAAGAAGCCCAGTCGAAATTATTCCATTTTAATGTAAGCCTTTTGGTATTTGCTTACCTCAGTATCTCCCGACCAAATTGAAATCTGGAAGATAAAACAAAAGAATATAATGCTGAAAATCATTCTTGTAGTAAAATGATATTGTGCAGGAAAAGCATCCATCTTATTCAAAAACTTGACTATCACTGATCAGTGCTATGGTATGAATTTAACACATTGCATTCTGCATACAGCATCACATTACAGTTGAATTGTTTGATTTTGGCACACAGCTGTAGAAGTTATCGTCAAAGCTTTGCAATGTTTAGGGAAGATAAACCTACTGAAAAAAAAAACTGACAACATAAAAGAAGAATCTGCTTGCTTGCAGATAAGCACATTTAGTTGTAGCTCTTCTAAACCCAGCAATGTGGAGGTTCGCTTTGCAGATATACTGGCTTTTTAGGATAGGCACATATATTTCTGTGTCTGTACTTTGTCTGTGCTAAATCTACAGTTTCATCAGCTTTCATTCTGATTTTATTTTTCATTAGAACATTTTTGCATGGGCCCGGCTTCACCGGGGGGGGGATAGAGTGGGCCAATCACAAGGCTGGCTCACCCAGCCAAGAAGGGAAAGTGTATTTTTTATACGTAATTGCCCCCCCCCAAAAATCTTCCTGGCCCCCCCATCACTGAGAGCTGGAGTCGAGCCTGATTTTGCAGCATATGCAACAGATTTTTTTACTGGATTGTATCCAGGTAATGCATTATAAAAAAATAGCAATAAATATATAATAAAACAAAAATAAAGCATTCATATTAATACATAGTGTAGATGACTATAAAGGGAAAATTATTTTATACATTTAGTTGATGAACAAAGAATTATTATGATATCATATAATTTATACAACAGATTTTTTATTACAGTGTGTAATTTGCTGAATCATTATGGGTCTTCAAAGCAGATAAAGAATATTCTCAGTAAACTGTGGGGTCTAAACAGGATATTGAGGGAGCGCCAGTTAGTGGGCTGCATAGATGTTATTTGTTGGTCACTTTGAGTCTGTGGTGGTAATTACACAGCCCAATGCACAGGAGGGATTCTGTTGCTCTATCTAAGGCCAAGCTATAGAACCTGATATTATATTGACCAAAATATGCAGGCATATAAATGGGCAGCTATACATATGGGTCAAAGACCCTTAACCCGAGCTTTGCTTCACTGCATCATTTGCATATCTGTATTGTTTAACTCTCTTGCATGACATAGCATTTGTTTATCTGTTGGGTAGAATTTATATTGAGTTTCCACAGTCAATATGATGATGAAGTCTTAAGGTTCTAAGTATGCTACTGGCCATGAAGACTTGCAGATTACAGCACTAGGTAGAACATTTCTAGGTGTATTGCCGCGAGATTGCGTGCAGTCAGTGGTAGATCACAGAAACCTGCCAAGCACTGATGTAAATAGTCCTGACTCAATCAGCCTTTATCAAAAAAAAATAATAATGAAAGAGATAAGAATTTGATTTGCTGCAGTCTTGGCTGGCATGTAGTCTGCTGGAAACCTGCGGTCTGATGACAAAAATGTATCTCTAAAGGAGCTCTTTCTCTGCGCTGAGCTTTCACTTTTGTTTGACTGAATGGGAACATCTGGCACTGATATGTCATTCTCGGGACATGATGTCAGCGGCGCGTCAGCTGATACGCTGACACCCACAGCACTCTTTACACACGTTTTCATCTAGGTATAATGCTAACTAGCATGTATTAGGATAGATATACTGCAGGTCCCATAGCTCCCTGCAGAATCTATGTTTGTAGTGTGACCTAGATACCGATGCTGCAGAGCAAGAGGAAGGTGAGTGTATGGGGGCAACGCGGGGTAAGGTGTTTACAAAGGGGCTGACAACTGGTAGGAGCTGCTTTCAAATGTAGGTAAGAGCTGCCACAAATGTGTAGTGTTTCAGTGTTTCGGCCGTAATAGAATTTCACTGAAGATTCTGTGCTGTGTGTTTGGGCGGATGGGATGTGGGTGCAGTCGCACGTTACTTGGCGCAAGTCCAGCAACTGTCCCTGAAGAATTGTTAGGCTCCTGTAGCTGCACCTCCCTTCTGGTCCGCTTACCCTCTTTCTGAACTTTCCGGCCCGCCTGCTATTTTTAGCAAGCGTTGCGGCAGGTGCGTTGCGAACGTGATGCGAGCGCGAGTGCCCGCAGGTCTCCAGAAAGTGCATATGCATGCATGAATTCCCCGGTGAACGTGAGTGAGGCTCAGCGAGGCTGTGGTGGCCACAGGGTAGGATGCCAAGCGCTGCAGCATGCCCGTCTGTCTCTGCAGCGCAAGCTCCAGTCTCTCTGCACCTTTATTCCGAATTCACTCTCTGCATCTGCCACGATAAATAGTAAACTCCTGCAGAAGTACCGGACCTGGCTGAAAACGAAGATCTAAAAAGAACTAAGATCTAAGATCAAAGAACGAAGATCTAAAAAGAATTTCTTACAGTGGATCCACATTTCTGGAAATATGCTTTTAGGGAGCACTGTATCATTGTTGTCCATATCATTTGAGAATGCCTATGGGTGTCTAAAAAGGTAAGCATAGTGGCATTTAATTATAATGAGCAGAAGCATTGAGTCTAAATTCTAGCCTTCAAAGCATGGAAAGGAAATTAAAGATAAATGCTTCTCTCATGCCCAAAATATCATTATGAAATTAAGGGACACTTTTGGAGTCAATTCAAGATCTGGACGACAAAGAAAAATCTATGAATGGACTGGTTGGAGACTAATCAGGAAGGCAAGGCAATACCTCCATATCACTGCAAGGTTTCGACGACACAGGACTTGTGGTGCATCAGTGCACGGTGCAGCACAGCTCGCACAAACGTGGTCTGCATGAAAAAGTCATCTGAAGGAAGCCTCACCAGCCATCGTCACAGTATGCCACATCTGAAGCATGCAATGCAAGATTTAATGAAGGCAGTGGCTTTTTGGAAAGTGTTGTGGCCTGATAAAGCTAAAATAGAACTCTTTGGTTACAGCTACGTTTTGTGAAAAGAATGCATTGTCAGCTGTTAAGCGTGGATGTATTATGCTGTGGACAATGATACAATTATCTGTGGGTAGCTCTGCTGCCACACACCTCAAGGTTGGGGATTTGAGTTCCACAACTGATTTGTGTATGTTGGTCTCCCGCGTTGGACGTCCTGATTTTTTTGGGTCAACATGGTAGGGACTTGTATTTCACTTCCTTAACCAATCACAGTCTGCATTGTATGACATCACCAAATTGGTCCATATTTTTCTCATTTTCACCATTAAGCTGGGGGCAGCGTGAAGCTCAGTGGGCTAACCCTCTGTGCCTGTAATCCAAAGGTCAACCGTTTACTATTGTTATCATCATCATGAAATGATTGCTCCGTACAGCATTTGCAGGTATAAATGTTCCTACATTCTCTATCAACAAAAGACACAAACAATAAAATAGGTGCTTTAAAAATGTGTGCACCTTGCTCCTGAACAGAGAATACTGGTTTTAATTAACAAGGTGATGTTATTCACTGAAACAAAAATGGAACGATGTGGTGATTTCATACAATGAAAAAAAATTACCAATGTGGTGATTTCATATAATGAAGACTGTGATTGGCTAAGGAAATGTAACGCTAGCCCCTCCCTTGTTGACCCAGGCTCAGGTCGAATTGAAGTGGTTTTTCAGCCAGAATTTCCTCAGTCTGGTGCCCAGTGCTGTCTGGCATTGGCTCCAGACTCCCTTGCGACCCCGAGTGGGATAAACCATTAAAAGTTTAGGTGGATAGATAATAATTTATGTACTTAAATATAAATTTACATAGTCCATAAATTCCTGTTATTATACTGTCATAACCTGACAGAAGTTTCCCTGAGGAATGAGCACACATACAGTAATATACTATTATGGTGTAGCTGGGTTAACAGCTCCATATAATGTAATTAACTAACATTAATCTATGACAGGCAGCATGTCACCTAAAAGTAATTTGCTCCATATTTTCATAATGCTGCCTTGCAACCTTAGTCTCTGGGATAGGATAAGGGCTCAAACCTTCACTGACCACAGGATTTGAACCAGTAATATTCTGATCACAGGCATAGCATCATAACCCAAAAAGGCTGCTCACCCTGCATTTATTTTCATGTCTTACATTAATAGGAAGAGTTAGGCAGTTATATCAGCTAACTAAAGACTACAGCACTGAGTGATGTGTCTGGGGAAGAGTGGCCTGCCTTTTGCTAACAGGCTGATGTCAGATCCCCTTTCTGTTATTCTGTGCATGAGTACTATTCCATTGGCCAGTGGAGGAGAGCATAGCAGAGCAATTTCTATGATTCATCCAGACAACATATTACCCCAAAGCTGTCTGTCCACCTACAGCTATCAGCTACAGCCGAGAATCATTCTTTTGTGTTTTAATTGGCCTAAAGTTAAGGTTATTGCCGATGGTTACACAGGAGTTGCTGTGGATGATACTTCATTGTATTACTGTTGTTCTTTTTATAATACTATTTAAATCAGCTCTGTTGGTTTTATTCAGAATGGCTGAGTTGCATAAAATATTGGGCTTACTTGACACCAATACAGTAATGTATCAGTAATGTTTTCTTCAGTTGTAGGTAATCAAATTTAATTTCTGTTAAGCCAGGGCATGACAGAGGGACGATCCACGTAGTGGCTCTGAAGAAACAGGTTTATTTAACAAAACAGAACATAAATGGAAGAATCCAAGGGACCACAAGGGGCCAAAAACAAGAACTAACTAAACATTACCACAAAGTAACACAGAAGAACACAATCAGGGAACAGAGCAAAACTGGGAGCATGACTGGGAAACAAGCCACAGCTACACAGCGAAACAGCCACAATGAACGGAGTGAGGGCAGGCACTTACACTGAACAAAAATATAAACGCAACACTCTTGTTTTTGCTCCCATTTTTAATGAGCTGAACTCAAACATCGGAAAATTTTTCTACATACACAAAAGACCCCTTTCTCTCAAATATTGTTCACAAATCTGTCTAAATCTGTGTTAGTGAGCACTTCTCCTTTGCCAAGATAATCCATCC